>JAQQZZ010072101.1:0-39084 GCA_030265115.1 Mopalia vespertina | reverse complement strand
ACAATTTTATTCGTTTCAAAATGATTAAACTTGTTAGTATCTTTATAATTTGTTTGTTTGTTTGATTTGGGTGAAAGGTAACTTTAAAAAGGAAATTAGATTGATGTACAGCTGAATGACATCAAAGCATAATCCCGATGTATTTATACAGCTGTGATTTGTCTTGCTACGACTGCACAATTTACGCCGTTTTAGCGGATATTACTACATGTAGACATTCAAAATGGCACTAGGTTTATGACAACGCGGGCTGTACGTAAGGCATAGAGGTAAGCCTGGTAATCAAATAAAATCACCCGTGAAATCTTGCGACATGAGAAATCTCACGGGGTGTACTGTTTTTCATCCCTCTGGCAATTGGCCAATCAGAACACAACGAGTTTGGTTGCCGATAATAAAGTCATTTACTTTGAATCTGAAAAGGAATTTTACATATTTACAGAATTACAGAATTGAACACGTGTTATACTTCAAGATATGTACAATAAAATAAATTCATATAACGACTTGCAATAGTACGCGTGTCATTTTAGACTCACTTTATATTTTCCTCAGAACTCGTTTTTCTCCTTTCTTCTCTCGATTTGGCTTTTATTAGGAATAAACGACTCATCTGTTTGGTTAAGCGCTTTTTATATTGTCTGCAAACAAAACACTTGTTTTTTGTGCTTAAATAAATAGTTTTATAAAGTTTCATAAAAAAAATTGTGTTGAAGTAACAATTTTTATTAAAAAGGGTAAGTTTCCGTATTTCTGACTGCTACTGTTCACTTGTTTTAGCAATGTGTTACAATTATAAGCATTTTTTGCAGGGTTTCAATTAGTATAAATAGGGATAAAACTCCGAAGTGAAACAGAACTGCTTCACAATGTCTACCTGTTCATTTGACCACTCCCTACATACAACTGTTGCATGGTCTGTTCGGTTTGTTAATCGTGCATGATCAACATCAGTGGCCCAGAGCTGTCACCCGGGTTTGCGTATGTATTGAGCCATAACGGTGACAAGATACACAACACAAACATTTGGTTACTGAACTGTATCTTTTTAGAAATGTGGACAACAATAGTCTATCAACAGACGCGAACAAAATTGTTCCAAAAACACAGACAGATTTATATGTGCCTTCCAGTCATTAGTTCCACGCCAACAGTTGCCTCATTGTGGTGTGGTACCAGGTCACCGTGACCCTGTTGTTATTAGTCTGCACTGTAAGATCGGTTTCTTCGGATTGCCCAAGCCCATGGGTATGGATATAAAAGCTACCGTACATTGTGATCTCCAGATTCATTAAGTCTGACGTGAAGAACTGGTCGGAGAATTGAACCTCGTTACAGGTAAGATCATTGATATTCCTCCTCGGTCCTTATTGAAGCATTTAAAGATAGTTAATTATTTTTTTCTCTCTCTTTTTTTTAAAAACATATCAACATATGAAACGTGCTTGCTGATTTAAGTGTTTTTTTCTTTCTTTTTACTAGTTTGGCATCTTTTATTTGAGTGTGAATATGAATTATCCAATATCATATTTGAATTCGGCTAAAATAGTTATGCAATCACACTACAAGAATAAAATTTAAATTCTATATATTGATATCTACAGAAGTCACTAAGTGCCAGGTCTAGTAATAGCTAACTCGTAATAACGACATATTAACTCGTAAAAAACAGATAGTTATAATTCGTTATTACGATTTACTTACTCGTAATTACACGATAGCTAAATCGTAATTACGAGATAGTTTGAAGAAAATTTGAGTTCGACATGACACTAACTGGCTTCCGTAGATATCCTTCATCTGAAAGTATAATTGCGGTAGAGTGAAAGTATAAACAGGAACATATATATTAGGTAATATCAAATTTGCTTACATATGCCTATTGCCTGTAAAAGAAAAACAATTTGAGTATTAGTCACAAGGAAGGCGTGGAGATAGAGACATGACACATGGATAAAGCTACGACCTTAATCTTTGAAGACTGTCACAGGAAACTGTCGCAATAATAGGAGGTGGTTTAATTACATACTTCATTTCTTAAAATGCCTAATTATAAATGTAAACTTGCACGATACATTCATTAGCTCACAAAATACATTTTACTAATGTGAATTACATTTGTGTCTATATACTTTATATACCATGTAAATGGTCATTACCGTCTCTCGAGATATCTGTAGCTTACCCATGCATAACAACTCGAGATAAAGATCTATTTAGAAACTGTCTCTGGGATTTTATCTAGAACATGAAATGATGCATCGATTTTAATTAATCTACATCCCTGTGCCAGTGGGACTACTTTTTAGAAATATTACAGCAGATGACAAATTATTGCAAACCCCGTAACGTAAGTTTTCATATTTTATTGTATTTTCTTTTCTCGATTTTCAGTTGAACCATGCATGTGTTGCCGTTGTTGTCGTTGTTTGGGGCCCTTGCTCTGGCCCATGGTATGTCCCTGAAAGATCTACAAGCCGAGTTAAAGGAAATCGTGGAACGTAAGTACTTTCAAGTTTAATTCCGTCCTGGGGTGTGTTGATGAAAATATGCACCCCGACCTGGTCATCTATACACATGTATGTTTTACAAATGCTGGCCTTTTTTTAGTTTCTTTCTTTGAAGAAAAATGCCTTACTAGACATTCAAAATTGGAGAAAACAAATCTTGAATACAATGAATACGTTGTTTGTCAAAACGTCGATGTCAGCCATAAATATAATTTACGTCTTTAACACACTTTTCATCGAATGCATAAAGGACTCAACGTTTGATCTATACCGCTTCGGAGAGATACAACATTTCCTCGCCGTGCCTCACTCTGAACGGCTCGAATTTGTTATAGGATAGAAACATCATTTACACAACGTTAAACACCAGTCAAACAACAAATAAAAAGACGCCGTTGTCATAAGATTAGCGCGAGTGAGTGTAACCCTAGACCATAGGCTTTCTGGAATTTTTTTTCATTTTCGGTTAATAAATCCTATGAAACAATCCCAAATTGGACTTCAACTGTCATTATCGATTTTCTCTTTATTTTATTTTAAAAAATATAGTTTTTAACGTTTTAACAAAATATATATTTGAATTTTGTCATAATTATTATATATTCTCGTAAAATACAACTGAAGCAATGCAATTCTAAGTAACAAATGTGATCGGAAAGAAAAGCAGCCTTCAAACAGCACAAAGGGTCTTATTTGACTGCAGTAATACATAGGATGCTAATTTTTTAAACGAAATATCCATACATTTTGTACACGGAGAACTTGTAGTTCGTTCCATTTTATAAACAGATATGAAATAAATAAATTGATTCTGAGCTAAAGAATATAATTATAGTAAAATTAGACATTATTCGTTAGATTGGGATCGAACATAACGAACTTAATATTACAAATTTATATATTTCGAGCTAATGATTAGAAGGTAGTGGTTGGGTTCATTGTAAAATCTAATATTAATTACAAAGAAGTGTTATACATATGAGATGTATATGTGATTGTTAGGTAAAAAAAAAGCTTAAAACTGTTGCTGATATTCGACTTTTTTTTATGTCTGTAGTTGTTGGTCGTGATGAGATTCCTGATGCCTCTCCTCTTCCTAAGCCAGGTGAGTAAGCCAGATTTCTTATTTTATAGCGAACCGTACAATTGTCTGATTCTTTATGTGCACGACGAAGGCATTTGTCATAGAAACCAACTGTGAAGAAATAACTTAGTCTTTTGACCTATATGTTATCTCGATTATTCGGAAATATCCACAAATCTTAATCTTCTTCAAGTTTTGAAAACTATTAGTGAACCATGAAGCTGGCTATCAGATCCCGACGCCATGTTTGACTTTCAACTGATGTAAGTAAAATAAATGATATATATGTAATTTCATCTCTGTCATACAAGTTTCTGCAATATAAGTGATTTTCATATGAGCGATTATCGTACGAGTGAGTATCATGTAAGTTGATGTTATCTAAGAAAATCTTTGTGAGGTACTCTATGGCCTAGCGAGAAAATAAAAGAATTAATGCTACAAAAACGAACGAAAATCTATCATTTAAGATGTACATATTTAACGCTGGGATGGACACTTAAACCTGTTTTTACAGCATGTTTAATTTATAACTGTAGATTGTGGTGTGGAGGCAGATATAGCGTTCATACTGGATGCATCTAGCTCTATTGCCCCAGAAGACTACGATAAGACCAAGGTGTTTGTCAAAAGGTTGATCCGGTCGTTTGAAGTTAGCCAAGAGAAGGTTCGAATTGCCATCATATCGTTTAACAGACACCCCAGTATAGATTTGTATCTGGACCAGTCGAGAGGCACATACGCTGCCACCAAAGCTGTCAACAACATCCTGGCAACCGGTACGGGAACTTACACCAACAAGGCTTTAGCTGCGGCCCGTAACATGGTGTTTGTTCCGTCTGTTGGTGACAGACCAGACGTCCCTAACATTGCCATTGTTTTAACTGATGGTCGATCAAATGCTGAAGAAGACACGATTGTTGAAGCCCGTAAATTGCGAGCCTCAGGAGTAACTGTTTTCTCTATCGGAGTGGGTAGATGGGTGAGTGACGAAGAACTCCAGGTGATCGCCACCAAACCAGCTGCGGAATTCTCTTTCCGTATTGACTCATTCGATGGTTTAAAAGACATAGAAGACCAGCTGCAGAAGAAAACATGCAAATGTACGTATAATAAGGGTTACGACATTGACATTGAACAGTGGATAACTCTTCTTTTTTGTGCCACGCTTCTAAAACTTAACTTGGGAAAATTTAATTAAAAAATGCACATATTAACCGCCAATTTTTTTAATGGTTCGCTTCACCTCTATATGACAATGAACGGTATATTTTGTATCTAAACTATTTTTGCGTCATGGTAAGTCATTTTTGTTACTAGTTAAACTATCCTGCTTCATCCTTACTACATAAAAACCATCTTCTCACTGCAGTTATTCGTTTTCTTTACAGCTATTATCACACCCCCAGGACCCCTCCCAGGTAAACACTTAAAAAAATTTAAAATATGGGCTTTTCAATGAAAATGGTCCCGTTCCAAGACTAATTTCAGAAGCAAGTTTTTTATTGTTCCTTTTGTAGTATCGCAACAATCCATGTTCGATCTTTCATCGTTCCGCAATTTGTAAGCAACCAGATCATGTAACATCATCTAATGGGAATACACAACCATGCAAACTGATCCATAGCTTTCATGTTGTTTGTAAGTTAAACCCACAGTATTACACCTTTTAGAGTATTAGGTACCTACTGTTCTATTGACTATTTTATTACAATTTCTATGCAAGTGCTTCTTAAATGTAATTGAATATCCATCTATGTTTTTCATGTTTGAAAAATCAAGTTCCTTTCTTTAAGCCAAAAGCTCACTTAAAACTATCTGTTTGTCTTCAAGCATATTATTGTGTTTTAAAAAAACGCCTTACGTAATGTTTTATTTGTTCTGACATAGAGTGCAGCCCAGCTAATTTTGACATCGCCTTTATCCTTGATGCTTCAAGCAGCATTTCATCAGAGGGGTTTGAGCAGATGAAAAGATTTGTGGACATTTTCTTTAGCAGTTTCGAGATGTCTCCAAAACAGACAAGATTTTGCGTGATCACCTTCAATCTTTACGCCAAGATTGATTTCTGTTTTGATACTTTCGATACTTACTTCCCAATGAAGGCTGCTATTGCCAAGTTGGAACAGGGTCGTACCGGTACATATACAAACAAGGCTTTGGATTTGGCCAGAACCGATGCCTTCACAATAGAACGTGACGGAGACACGGTTCCAACTAAAGTGGCTATTCTGCTGACAGACGGAAAGTCTCGTGAGCCAGAACTTACCGTCACGGCTGCTGACCAATTGAAAGCTTCCGGTGTCATCGTCTTCACTATCGGAGTTGGAAAGACCAGAATATCTGAGCTCGAAACCGTTGCCAGCGAACCGGAAGCTACTCATAACTTCCAGGTAGAAAATTTCGATGACTTGAAATCTATTTTTAAAGATCTATTCAAGGAAACATGCAAAGGTAAGACTCAATCGCAACAAAACTGCTATTACCCAATATATTTATTTATCCATAATGTATTTTATCTAGTCTAATGTCTATAAAGTGTGATGGTTAAAATCCTTTACTAAGTTAAATTTCTATATATTTGTTAATTGTTAAAGATAATTAGGACATTACAACGTTTTTCCTAAATTTATATTGTCCGTATAGAAAATGATCTCTCTTCACTCCAAGTTACACTGGGAAGGATAATCATTCATCCATACTATCTCTAAGTATTGTTTCATTAATCCAATAATTCATTTCTGTAAAGTCATATACTTTTGGTTTTTCTTTAACGTAAATCAGTTACCTCTTTCTACTACCCACCCCCTCCCCTAGGGAACTTGCAAGCTAGAGTAAAACGGATTATGTCTGTGATACCGCTTAAGTACTAACTAAAATAAGGCACAATGACGGATAAGTTTGTGATTCCTGTCGAGTTTATTCGTTGTACAAATATAACAAACTTTAAACATTGTTTACAATTCTTTTGTTTTTGTTTTTATCGTTTCAGACATTCCTGAAATTACCGGTAAGCGTTGGCTATTTCTTTTATTTAACTGTATTTCTTTGTATGTTTTTAATTTGTGCTATTTCTTTTTGCTGATGAGTGTCATTCATCATTGTCAATAAATTTTCGATATATTTGATTCAGTAAACACCTGACGATGGCGACATGGAGGAATATATTTCTTCTATACTGTTGACCATAGACAGCTGAATTAGTCATGCTGAGTTTTTTCAAAACTTTCCGTCAATTGCAAGACTCTTGTATATGGACAAACCTTTTATGATTTACAACACATAAATTTGATTGACACTTTTCTCTTTTCCTTTCTTCCACAGATTTGCTTCCACCAAAACCAGGTACCTAACCTTTGTCTCCATTTATAATTTCGTGTTAAGAAAGCAGCTGTTAAAGTATATGCTCAATTTGTGTTGACGGATTCTGTTTGTATAGGTGATTATATCATTTGGTTTAGTTTATGAGGTCATAACAAGTGATACATAGTTGTACATATTTATAAAACTCATTAGCACTTAGATAATTTGTGTAATCCTTTTACTCCGAATATTGTATTCATTATTTACATTTCGGGAGTATATATTTGGGAACAAAGAACAAACAATTCTTACCAATAGTATATCGCTACCATGTATAAAACCAGTTCGAATTCACATTGAATGGAACGTCAGAAAAATGATCTTACCCTACCTTTAGCTTTAGTGGTTAACGTGTGGCTTACTAATCCTAATCCAGTGTACCGTTCACGGGATCGAGTCTGTCCGTCGACCATCAGGTATATGAGTGAGTCACACGATGTGGCTCCGACAATAGGGGGGTGTTTTTTTGCGAGGTTTCCTGTCGGTTTTCCACCATAATTAGGAGAGGGACGGTGTCAAGTGGACAATCCGTTGTCAAATAAGTGAAATATCATTGAGTACGACGGTAAACCCCAATCAAACAAACAAACCTTTTGCTTTATTAGTGTAATGGGGATCAAAATGTTACACTCCTCACAAGCATTAATGGATTGCTACAGTTACATGTCGTGTAGTTTGACCATAGGTCTTGAACAGTGGGTCCACTATATTAAGCTATTGCCTGAGCAGTATATACATTCTGGGAGTTATTACTCCGACTTACTCTATATCACCTAATTTTGCTATGTTGCAACATGTTTATTTTCTTTTGTTTCTTTTTTTCTTCAATAGCTATCCCGGAAACAATAAACAGTAAGTCGAACTAGCTTTATAATGATATCTTTCTCTTTAAATATTTTAAATAGACAATGTTGACACTTTTGTCAATGACATCATCGAGACTATGAAGAACTGATTCTCTATCCAATAGTTTAGTCGGATCAAAAGTTGCAATTCTTTTTATGTTAATTCGCAAAAGTTATTTTTCCAAACCAGTTTCACCTAATTCTTTATCTTTCGTTGCAGTGTGTGCTGGCGTTATTGACGTATTCTTCAGAATGGAAATCCCAGAGAGGGACGAAGATTTCTCCATTATGCGCAAATTCCTTAAAGAGGTGATTTCCCGCCTGTCCGTCGATGAGGATAAGATTCGTGTAGCTATAAGTCTATATGCTAAAACCACTTTTTCTGTAGCCACTTTGGCCGATTTCAAGTCGACGACAGAACTCAACTCTGCTCTAAGAAAGTTTGAGCTTCCAGAAAACCGTGAAACAAGCTTTAAGAAAGCATTCGGAATGTTCGAACATCTGAAGACTCTGGGCTGGAGACGAAACGGTGTACCTAAAGTAATGGTGTCCGGCTACATCGACAACCCCCCAGACAAAATCAAACCAGATGTTCTAGATCTGGTGAAAAAGTTGAAGAGCAGCAAATTCACATCAATCGCCATCAACGTGGGAATGCCATGGGAGGAAGGAACGATGCTATTGGCCAGCCAACCCAAACGATTGAACGCCATCTATGTCCCTCGATTGGAGGCTCTGAAGAACACTGTCGATGCAGTCGTCACCCAAATTTGTTCAGGTACACATGGTTGCTTCTTAAACATTATTTTTGTTACGCTCCACGCTGTGAAGATTTGTTTTTTCCACTATGTCGGGTATTCTTTCATGCACTTTTCAGATGCGGTTTTAGGCGCGTGACCATTTAACTAAGTTTATGTCGCTTTTTCCCGATGGTGTATAGATTATTAGTTATCAAGTTGATACTTCTTCTGCACCTGTTTATATACTGGTCTTCAGGAGTGTCTATACTATTGAAGTACCAGTATTACAAGTGTTTCTAGCCTTCACGGGTCTATATACTAGTGAAGTACAAGTGTAACAACCATTTTTGGTCTTCACGAGTATCTTTACTATTAAAGTACCAGTGTTACAAGTGTTTCTGGTCTTCACGGGTATATATACTATTGAAGTACCAGTGTTACAAGTGTTTTTGATCTTCACGAGTATATATACTATTAAAGTACCAGTGTTACAAGTGTGTCTGGCCTTCACGAGTATATATACTATTGAAATGCCAGTGTTACAAGTGTTTCTGATCTTCATGAGTTTATATACTATTGTAGTACCAGTGTTACAAGTGTTTCTGGTCTTCACGAGTATACTATTGAAGTGCCGCTGTTGCAAGTGTTTCTGATCTTCTTGAGTATATATACTATTGATGTACCAGTGTTACAAATGTTTCTGGTCTTCACGAGTATATATACTATTGAAGTGCCAGTGTTACAAGTGCATGTTTCTGATCTTCACAAGTATATATACTATTGAAGTGCCAGTGTTACAAGTGTTTCTGATCTTCACGAGTATATATACTATTGAAGTGCCAGTGTTACAAGTGTTTCTGGTCTTCATGAGTATATATACTATTGAAGTACCAGTGTTACGAGTGTTTCTGGTCTTCACGGGTATATATACTATCGAAGTACCAGTGTTACAAGTGTTTCTGATCTTCACGAGTATATATACTATTGAAGTACAAGTGTTACAAGTGTTTCTGGTCTTCACGGGTATATATACTATTGAAGTTCCAGTGTTACAGGTGTTTCTGGCCTTCACATGTATATATACTATTGAAGTACCAGTGTAACAAGTGTTTCTGGTCTTCACGGGTATATATACTATTGAAGTTCCAGTGCTACAAGTGTTTCTGATTCAAATGCACCCAAAGAAACCACTTAAACACTTGCAATCAAATGTTCTGTAAAACGTAGGCTTTTGGACCCTTGACATCTTGGCAAACCATATGGCCAGCGCGGAAAAAGTAGGCTGATTTAGCATAGGGTAACTAGTCCATAAATAGATATGTAAGCTATGCCTTCTTATGATATTGTAGATTTAACAAGCAGAAAAAAAACCCAGAAGAATATTTTGGCGTGCTGATCTTGGTCATTTATAATTGCGTTGCAATAATCGCACCGGATTAAGAAACTATTTATTAAATTGTCAGAAACCGCAGTATTAGACTTTAGGCAAAATTCTGCCTTGTAAAGCACCAATAATCTTTGTTTAAATATAGTGTTTGTAGAGAAAGAAAATGTTGCTTGCTTCTTTGTTTATATGTTTTTATATAAAGTCAGAGAAAGCAAAATGTGATTGCATCCACCATGGATAATATGTACATGTATCTTCAGTGTTGAGGGAAAATGAAATTGCATCCCTCAAACTGGGGTTGAAGTTGACAAAGGCCAGCACTCGACGAATTGAGTTACAGAGGCTCATGCACGAATGACTCAAATATGCTATCAAAAAAAAAATCTCTACGTGACGCCCTACACTCTTAGAAATAATGGTTCTCTGAGGGTTCTTTAGAATTAAGGCGGGTTCTATATGGAACCATTACGACAAAACCGCTCTGATATAAGAAGAAAGAGAGAAATACGTGGAACTGGTGATGTGAGAGTTTTATACAGAACCACAAAGGGTTCCACCAGAGCCATGACTGAAGAACTTAAAAGGGTTCCATTACAGCTATATGTATCTAAGACTGTGTCATAAAAATGCTTGGGTGTCATCTTTTTTTTAATATAATGCCTTCACTCGTGTTTCGTTGTTATTAGTAAATCCCAAAATCTGGCTCAAAATATTATAGCTACTTTGTATATTAAGAATTTCATTTGATTTCTTTTTCTTTCATTTTCAGCTATTGACACAGCCTAGACCCCAAATCCATTATTATCAGCGACAACTACGACATGGATACTTTTTCTTTCGAGCGGATTATTTTCAGCAAAGTGACTTAGACAGAATCTCTGAGCTTTGTGACCAATTTGATAATAATCGAAAGATCAAGAGAATTATCACCCTGTGAAGAAACATCAAAATACCTGCTGCTTTGAGACACATCCCTTCAATTTCGTTTCAATATAATTTCCTCCGGGCCTGAATCCACTTTCATAAACTATCCTTGGACAATGAAATGTCGTACGATATGTATACGCCTATATTTTTGCATGACGAAATTTTACCGTACGATATTTTTATGTTGTACGACATTTTTTGAAAGTTTCGTTATAGTTTGGTAGTTGTGCCTTTTTTTATCTTGAATTGGCTCCCTTTTCAACCGCTAAGGCCTTTGTGGGCCTGGAAATTTGTCTGAAGGGGTATATGATACCAATTTAACTCTTTTTTTTAAATCTTCAGATTTGTATTGTTATTGAGCTGATCAGATGGGCATAAAAAAGCCTTTTGTAACTAGCGCCATTTTTGACGTCAAACTTTGGCTCTGTATTGCACGCCGTACGCGGTTACAGAAAACGGACTACTTTTATTATAGGTTGTCGAACAAAGAATATTTCAGAATACGTTTACTGTATGTACTAAACCTTCTGTACGGAATTTTTGTTGTAACAGTTTATTAAAGCTACGTGTATCTATATATATTTCGCCCTGCTAGCCAGGGAATCCCGGTGGAGTCAAACAAATAAAATGCAATAAAAATATATATAAACATTTCTCATGGAGTTTATCTAGAAAATGAGATGCTTGATTATTTTTTATCAATCGACATCCCTGTGCCAGTGTGATAAAAAAATTGAAATATTTACATAAAACCTTTACAATACGGACTCTTGTTTGTTCTCTTACTTGTTGTTGATTTGACATTAAAATAGTCCTGTGTGATACGCATGTTTACCGTTGCTTAAATCGCTATAAAACTAAACTTCTTGACGCATAATGTGTTAAATAAATATGTTTGGTTCATCTAGAAAACAGAACTTTACTACTGAAGAGCTGTGGCCTAAACACTTGAATACATTAATTGTAGTTGCTAAGCATTTATTTCATTGTTGTCTCTATTCAACTTTTGTCCAGACTAGCATAGACATATCTTTGTTCAACAAGATAATGTGTCATTTGCATCAGCTGCTATTTGTATATACAAATTCATTTCGTTATAGCAGCTGAGAATAGAGGGATGGTCATAATAGGGGTAACTATAAAATAACCAATTAAAATCCTCTATTCGCCGTGTCTAGCTCAAATCTTCATACAAACTTTGATTAGTTGTCGACATGCGGTTAACAGGAAGCGGTCTTAGATATTTCATTAATGAACAACCTGAAGTCGGACAAGGCCAACATGAGATGACCTAATTGGCGCACCATGTTCTTATTATTCGTGCCATAAACCACACCCTTTGTCCGCGTGTTTAATTAAACAAAGACATTTGTACATTCAAGTTACCCCGGATCAGTAAGCGTTTATACGAAGAGCTAAGAAAACGCTCGTTAGAAATTACGTCCCTTGGTTTATGCAATGTAGTGATGTGATAATTAGACGCAACATATTCCCCTTGTTGAAATGGAAAATAGTTGCCTGAGAAAAGCTCAAAATTAACCAATTTTCTTTTTATCGCATGGATAAAAAGTAAGATATTCAAAATATATGTTGTTGAAAAAAATAATTCGAAATTCTGATTACAAACTGTTAAATTGTAATATACTGATCATATATACAAGTCGCAAAACTATAATTTCTTATTTCTGGCACTTCAGTTTTAAGCAGACTCTACATTTTTTTCATGGCGTATTTCTATAAAACTAATTATTTGAAAAACTTAAAATTTGTACCATTGTAAAGAGCACAATGCGATTTAGTAAACATTGTCTCGTTTTTTAGAAGTTCGTCATTGATTATTTTTAGTGTTTTCTGAAAGTTGGATTTTACATTTTTATAAGACTTTCCAAGGTGGGATAGACAGGCGCAAGACAAGGAACAACATATATAGTCGTCCCAACCCAACACTCACCACCCCCAACCCACACCCCCAAATGGATTCAAACATTGCCATGTTGTCTTAAAACGTTTGATAGTTTTACGGTCTTGCTCAAAATGAACCAAATTTTTTATCGCTTGGACAAAAAGTTAGGTATTCAAAATATATGTTGGTGAAAAAAATACAAACTGTTAAATTGTAGCCTATAATTTAGTTTTCCCATGATCATATATACAAGTCGCAAAACTATAATTGCCTATTTCTGGCACTTCGGTTTTAAGCAGACTCTACATTTTCCATGGCATATTTCTAGAACATTATTTATTTTAAAAACTCCAAATTTGTACCACTGTAAACCAAATGCGATCTAGTAAATGTTGTCTCGTTTTTTAGAAGTTCGTCCTTGATTTTTTTAAATAATTTCTGAAAGTTGGATTTTACATTTTTATAACACTTTCCCAAGGTGAGATAGACAAAAATATCCACTGGGATCGTTCTTATTAAAATTTCAAAAAAATGAAGCAACGTTTACTAGTTTATGGATTATTCTACTCGGTCAACTAAGTTATTGAGTCGTATTGCACTTCAAGAAATGAGCCATGAAAAATGCAGTCTATTTTTTTCTGTTGACATTTACTCATTTTGCACAATTTTTAGAAATAATAATTGGATTTTCACCTCGTTAGCATAAATGTTATTCTGAGTATTCAAGCGTTCCGCAAACATATACATATATATGGTACTGATTTATATTCTTCTGCATAAGAGACTAAATACAACGGGTGATCTGAAAATCGACCAAGGGGTCCAGCAAAATCCTAGGAATTCTTCAGCGTAGGTGTCAGTCTGTAGAAGACGGAAGTCGTAAGAAGCATCAATTTATAGATGTGAATAAACTTTCATTGACTTAAAACCTTTGTTGAATTGAGAGAATGTTTGCGTTCAAAGTTACTTCCCCTTACCCCAAACACGGCACGTAACAACCATCGATAGCACTCAATGCTAATTTTTGCTTCACGCCAGTATAACGTAGGCTTACACTACACATTATATATCGAATTATAAAAGTTTAACACCCTTGCTTCCTTTGGGTATAAAAGAACGTTGATATTTGTGGCCCCCAAAAGACTGCCATACAAAATATAACACTATGAATAACACTATGAATTACTAGTATATCATATAAGTAACCTGCAAAATATATGAGATTTTTATAAAATACAATTTACACCAAAAAACGACGTCATGAGAAAATTATTTAGAAATATACACAACAGTTTTAAATGAATATTTTAACTCAACATTAAAAACATATTCAGACTAGTAACACACACTATCGACTGTGAAATGAGATCGGTAAGTTAATAGTTTGCTTACCTGAAGAAACAAATGCACATAAAATCACTGTCTTGTCATGTTTTTTTTTTAACTATATAGAAAATAGATCAGACACCCGGATCTCTGATTACATTAGCAAACTACAAGGCTTGATGGATGCGATCAAATTATTGGACAAAGTTAAATTTTCAACATTTTCTAACAATTCGAAACAGACAATCAGAACCACAATATATTCCGCAGCACATTAAACATTTGATTAAAACCGGAAGCAGTCTCACCTCCATGCCTTACGTACAGTCCGCTTGGTCATAAACCTAGTACCATTTTGAATGTCTAAATGTAGTGATTTTCGCTAAAACAAGACAAATTACAGCTGTATAAATACACCCGGACTATGATTTGATGTCAGTCAGCTGTAGATCAATCCAATTCCCTATTAAAATATACCAGTAACCCAAATCAAACAAACAAACAAATTATAAAGATACTAACAAGTTTAATCAGTTTTAAATGAATAAAATTGTTCAATTTTATGTTGACCTACATAACACATTTTCAAATTTGTATGCACCGGTGGCTTTTTGTAAAAGTAACGCCCCTTCGCCACTTCCTTGTAAGACAGTAATGGTGCGGGTTTATCCCAAAGTTCCCAGTCTGCGTTAAAAAGCTAGATGGTACACTGTAAAAAATAGCCGTAAGTTTACGGTGAGTTTACTGCAATCGGAATGTTAATTGGTAACGGTGAGTGCAGTAAATAGTTCCACGTCAATTTAGTCGTAAAATGTTGCGTTATTACGGCGATCCAAACGTAATTGGCAAGTGCCGTAAGTTTACGGCAATCGGAATGTAAATTGGTAAGAGTGTGTGTGAGGTAAATAGTTCCACGCACGTTGATCGTCGTAAATTGTTGCGTTATTACGGTGATTCGAACGTTATTTTCAAATTAAACTTTTCAACTGTCAGAACGGCTTTCGGTTGGCGCCGGTAATTTTCGACATGCACTGCTCTGTCATCGTACCGGTACGACATCTTCATCTTCATCTTCATGAATTACGACAATTTACCGCATAGCCTACAACTACACATCTTCTCCAGGCAAGTCTGATGTCTCGACGAAGTTCTGTCCCGTTATAAGTGGAACGGGGATGTGTTTTGACAATGAAGATTATAGGATGGCCTAATTGAGATTATCAGCTGATACAACGTGGATGGGTAATCACAAGACGTCACAATATCTCGATAGAATTTCCTATTGTATAGTAGAGACAGAATGTGTATCAGAAGTCTATCAAACAAAAGCATGAAACCAGCCATTACCCGGTGACATAGAACTAATTGCGCAAGAAATGAAAGATTTAGTTCAATTTGCCCAGTTTGAATGTCACAATCTTCTGATGCCTTATGGGTAAAATATAACCTTTGCCAAGCGGTAGAAATAGCTTTACTATGATTTACCCATGATTCTACATCCAATTCATGTTCTTCGAGGTTTCTCTATTTCTCGATAGAGAGTGCTTTTTCAACAATCAGCGCTAGCCTAGTCATAATGCCGTTGCGACTTGGTAATGGCTGGTTTCATACTTCAGCTTGATAGACCTCTGACTGTATCTATGTTAAGCCATTTACAAGTTGCGGTATTAAATAGGTCAAACGAAGTATGGATTACGACTTCTAGTTATTTTAACATAACGGCTCAATGTTTATCCAGATATCATTATCAAGTAAATTACATATAAACAAGTTTTGTTTTTTTATTTTAATACCTAAACTTCTGCTATTTTCTTTTTATATATAGATCCCAAACTCTCATATATGCCATATGCTTGATAACGATGTCTGGATATATATTGATACGTTCTGCTAAAATAAACAAATAAACTGATAGGCCTGTCATATTAACTGCAGACTTATAATATGGTTGTATATTATACACTCACAGCATGTTTTGAGAAGGTTGAAAATCTCGACAATTGATGCGTTGAACTAACAAATCTTGCTGTTCCATTTTCAAACATCTCTACATTTTTATACCTAATAAACTCATTCCACTTTTTCGGAAATTTTATAAAAGTGGTAAACATTATCGACATATACCAAGATGCTAACCCTTTCGTGGCCGACGTCTGCTGTTCAAGAGAACATTTCCACGTGAGTGAAGAGGAACACCTTTGAGGGTCAGTAAAATAAAAGCCATGTCCCAAGCTTCAGCGTGCAACACTTCTTTTGATACACGGCATTGTGAGAATTCATGCTAAGACATATTTTGGTTTAAGCCACGTTACGTGTTTTCGACAAGTCAGAGCTAAACAATTGACGTGAGGTATACCAAAAGTGCTTATTATATTGAGCAAATCAATTGTGTTAATCTCTTTCGTCTACAGAGAACCAGTGGTTATGTCAAGTTATCGCGCAAAAGCCGAGCAGGTGCGAATATAGTTGGAAGATCCCAAATCTTACACGTGAAAAGAAAACGCCCTTGAAATGTATTATCCACAATGGAAATAGCAGTCGAGCTTAAGATAAACGACAAAGCATATAATCGACGAGAGTAAAAGATTAAGTAACATTATTTGTTTGCACAAAAACGCTCAGTTGTATGCAGTGTTTGGTACAATTGACATCTCTATCCAAGAATGTAGATCCATGTATTAATGAACACCTGCGCTGCTTGTTAATAATGGCCTCGGTTATTATTATTGTGATTTTTGTGACGTTGGGATGGTTATTGTCGCCTTTGTCGTGTATTAAGTATATAATTTAATCACGATCTTACTTTCACCAATGTAGTATCGGTTTTTTCCGCTCACGTTTTGAATACTCTCCAAAACTGTGCGCTTGTGGCTATTCTTGAAAACTCGCCTGTGTGTGACTTGCGTGACAGGTTTGCTTGAATGGGCATGTCCGTGACCCTCCCGATTGACACTTCCTCGGAACATCACCTGAACGCTCATAGGAAATACAAATTTTGGTAATATAATAACATACATCATATCGTAGCGTATAATCTCTCCGCTTCAGACAGCTCCAACAAGATCATTTGATTAACCCACCCTATTCCGACGCGGCACTGACATTGCCACCTCTGCATTGGGTGTTACATTAAAACCTATCAAATAAATACATAAATATAAAACGAATAGGGATATGCAAGATATATATTGGTAGATAAGATACCGAGCAAAACACACAATAATACGCAAATTTAGTAAATTCAACGTACATCCACAATGGACGGCACAGACCCTAAATATACATTTGGTAACCATGGCGACCACGATATATCAAAATGTTGTAACTTTTCGCTGTTATACATTCACCGTTACTTTTATTTTCTCGGATTCATCAGTTTTAATTTAAAAAAATTTCATTGATGCAAAATTTAGCTTGGTTATAATCAGAAGTGAATTCCTTTCTCGGGGTATAACTGGAAACTATTTGGCCTATCTTTATGAAAGTTGGTAAACACATTCCTCTGCAACTTGAGTTGGCCTCTTGCCATAACGTGTTAAACCACATCACCGGGTAAACACTTTTTTCATACAAATAATTAAATAGCGTTCCTAAGTAGGCTACCAGACTAGCTTCAATGTAGATAAAGACATAAACAGATGTTATCTTATCTTATTATTTTTTAGCTTTACTATTGCAACATTTACATCGTTCTCTATATTTATTCTTTCCAATTCACCATGATGTAAAATAGTGCGTGTGTCAGTATTAGGACATGTAGCTGTGTTTTTTTGACATGCATCCATAGCCCTTTCTAAAATGTTTAACAAAATCGTCGAGTTTGTTTACTTCCTTTCAGTAGTCTGTTGCCATTTTGCCAAATTTCGAGTTCTAATAACTTACAATTTTCAGTAATTATTTGCCTTGTCGAAAAGCGACTGTTGTCTAGATTTTTTTACTTATACTCTTTTTCTTGCATTGTAAGGGGCGTCCTTATACGCATGGCCATATCTCACAAACTGCTTCCTAGTTTTCCGGTATATTTGTTTTGATGATCTGCAGCCAAAGTTAAACCATGGAGGATTAGCTTTCGAGTCTTAGTGGTCACTACTAGACTGGCCTCCACTTCGATGAGCTATTTTCCAATATGCCTAAATGCCGTGTTATATAATATATTAAAACAGACACAATGCACGAGTCAACCGACACCTATTCATTTAATAGCAGGCCAACAAAATTGTCCAATTCAGTCAGTGTGGTAGATTAAAGCATTTTTTTGCAAACAAATCTTGCCGCCCGTTGGAATGATACCCATTAACAAAGGTGTGAACGAAATCAGGAATGGTGAAATAACTAAGAGTTTAGAGTTAAACGTGTCATTTAAAGGTACTTTGATTCAAATTATCAATTTCAAAATGGATCGAATGTATAAAACTTTAAATCACTTTTTTTAAATTAAATAAATATATATTATTCATTAAGTCTATCAGAAAACATCGAAATATTGCTGCGGTTCAATAATGTACACACATCTTATAGCAGTTTTCTCCGTTTTCATTTTTAGTCATTTTAAAGACAAAAAATGATCACAAAAGTTTTATGTACTGTCATTAAATTTTGATGAACGTAATGTTAAAGCCTTTATTAAAAAAAAATCGTACAGTTTTTAAATCTTTATTTTCATTTTAAAAAATTTGCGTAGTTCATATTTTTACGATTTTCACAGGGTGTATAAAACTATAATCGAATATAAAGAACGTATTTGCTTGTTTTTCACGCTGTGTAAGATTGGAAGTGGAATCTCGTCCCTTTGTAGAACAGAGTAGGTCAAGTTGGCATCTGCTACGACGTTTCTGCAATTGAGAGTAACTGGCGAGCCGCGGTTTCGTGCTCGTAGAAAAAGACCGCATCTATGACTTAGCTTTTTAGTTGGATCAACTTCGTAAAACTCTGACAAAACGTGATAAACAAATGCTTGTAAAAACCCATCAACGATTAAACGACTGTGGTCGATCGTCGCTGCATGATACACTCTTAGAAATAATGGTTCTTTGAGGGTTCTTTAGAAAAGAGGATGGTACTATATGGAACCATTACCACAAAAACAGTTCTTTGATATAAAAAGAAAGGGAGAAATACTTGGAACAGTTGCTGTGAGTGTTCCATGTTGTACTCTAAACACTATTGAGGACATCATAAAAGTCGTGATCACGACATAAAAACTCGTGATCTCGTATTTTTTTATCGTTCTTTTTACCTGTTACCTGGCACCAATACGCTTCCATATGAAATGACTCGAGTTTGAACCCAATTTCAAAATACAAACGAAGGCAGTTACAGCAGAACAAGTGGAACTGTAATAAGAAAATCTAAAAATAGTGTTTTTCTATTGGCAGTGAAACTTGTGTTTATTTTACGTTCATCGTCATGAGTCACAACAACATCAAAATGACCACTAAGACGTTTTGTTGAATTACTTTGTTTAGACTAATGAGAAGCCATGTTTTCACTGATTGTGTATTCTACAAAGCGAATCTACTAAAATCTTGTGAAAGCTAATCTTAACTTTAGAAGATGTTTGGTAATGCCTTACAATTATATCAATATACAATTCGATGTTCAGTATAACGACATAGACTCGGATTTAACGTGTCTATTGTTGTGCATTTATCATGGAAATAACAAAGCTGTTGTAAAACATTTATTGAGATAATTATGCACAACAATGTATAGTTGGTGAACCGATTCTAATGAGATCCCTTCCATGTATATTTTCTTCTTGATATCAAAGATTTTAGATAAATAAATGCATGTGTAAAGACATTTTTATAAAAAGATATTTTGACAATTGTAATTACATCCTACTGTGATAAAATCTTCCAGATAATCAATTTATCTCTTCTCTTTGTATGCTTTAATCTTGATAAATATTCTAAAGATTTAATACGAATTGCGAATTTTATTTTCGGAATATCTTATATACATTGGGGACATATGCATACGCACAACATAGTTTAGATCCCAATCATTGGAAACATTGATTCTCGCCTTAATGGTTAATATAATTGAAATAGTTGAGTGGAATTTTTTAGGTTCAAAGCAATCACCTTTCTATTTTCTTCAGATCTCAACCACAATAGACAACGATTCTTGCCTTAATGATTAGTATAATTTAAATAGTTGAGTCGAATTCTTAAGTTTAAAAAATCTCCATTTTATTTTCTTCAGATCCAAATCATAATATACAGCGATTCTCTCCTTAATGGTTAATATAATGGAAATATTTAAGTGGAATTCTTAAGTTCAAAGAAATCCTCTTTGTATAAAATATAGTATTATTTTAACGCAACTGATGTTGGAGACCTTGAAAGAAAGAACGGCACCAAATCTGTAAATCTGCCAAAGAAAACCGGCTTATCTGGAGAAATCCGCGAAATACACTGATTAAACTAAACCCATTCAGGTGTGCATCATTGTTAAGAATACCTGTGATATTAGATGGCAACTGTCCAAAACTACAGGTATATAATGGTAAGTTTAACCATTCGATTTAGTTCTGGTGAAATAGTACCAATATCGCGCTTCGACTGCTAACAAGAGTTCTGAACAGAACCAGTCCACAGGTACGTCAAAGTTTTATGCATTTCAATCTTTCTTTCTTTCTTTGTTCTTCTTTCTTTCTTTATTTCTTTATTTTTTTAATTATTTATTTATTTATTTATTTATTTATTTATTTATTTATTTATTTATTTATTTATTTATTTATTTAATTCTTCAAAAATACTTATTTATTTCTTTATTTTTTCGTTTATTTGTTTAAGAAGTCAGAGAAAGTGTATCTGCTTTGTAGAAACTGTTTTGGTGTTGGCTGAAACTGTGTATGATATGGACGATTGGGAGTTGTTGGACAACTGATAGCATTGTTACGGTGATACATAAAGATGATGAGAATTTGCTTAACATGTTTATTCTCTTACTTAATCAATGTTGCTTTCTTCCCTTCTCTTTCAGACGAAATGAATATTTGGTATATTCTCTTGGGTGTGTTTCTTGGGGCGTTTAATGTCAATGCCAGCCTATTGGACGGAGTATCGGTAGAAACGGAAGTCGATACCGTTGGTAAGTATCAGACATATACATGTAGAGTGTAAGTGTTTACATTAGAAAAACACGCTCGCTAAATTGTATACTTAACGAAAGTGTGGATTCGGATACTTTTTATTATTTTTTTGCTCAAAATATTTTTCCCGTTTCATATCAAGGCAATGGAAAAGAAGTTACCCACCCCCACCCCCCAAAAATACATATATATATATTTTGAATAAATGAAGAGGATGTTTCTGTTAACTTTGGTAAATAGGAAGGAACAAGGAATATGTATATTTCTACAAATTCAGGTTGCAAGGGTACCGTACATCGTACGCAAATAGTGTTTTGTAATTTATCTTCTTTGAAAATTGTTTGCTAAAATTTATTTGAATTTTAAATCGAATAAGCTAAATGCATTAACCCATCAAATTCTTTCGATTTCAATTATTCAGCGTGTGAAAATGTAGGTGACATTGTGTTCTTGGTGGACGCCTCGTCCAGCCTAAGACCTGAAGACTATGATTTGAGTAAAGCCTTCATCATCGGATTGATCACCAATATGCAGCTTGAGGCCGACAGAATTCGTGTCGGTGTAGCGGTCTTCAATCGGTTCGCCACCGTCGCTTTCCATCTGAACACGATCGTGTCGTCCAACATGACAGCAGAGGGCGTTCTAGCTATGATGGACAATTTGCCACCGATAGCCAGAGGTACCTTCACACATAGAGGTATCCATACCGTCCGAGAAGAAATGTTCACCGAGGCCAATGGAGACCGACCCGATGTGCAAAACGTAGTGATTATTGTGACGGACGGGCGGTCAAGCAAACAGGACGAAACTGCCAAAGAGGCAGAACTTTTGAGACAAACTGGAGCCATCGTGTTCGCTGTAGCTGTGGGAAGGTGGAACAGTGACACTCAGCTTCAGGTTCTCACATCAAAGCCGTCTAAATCCTACAGGTTTTCAACGAAAAACTTTATAGATCTTGAAACGGTGAAAGCTGGACTGACGGAGAGCGTGTGCAACGGTAAGACAACACTATTCTTTTAACGCTTTTCTCATCACAGCCTACGATGCCCTGACCACATGATTGCTTCATTATACACAATCTTTCACTTAAGCCTTATTTTGTGTAATGTATAACTGTTACCAGCTGTTTAACAAACGATGTATATCTGTTAAGCTTTTGTGGTCAATAGGATGTAACGTTCTGAGAGATTTGTACATTTTGACCTGTTATCCTTCGACTTTGGAAATCGCAGGGAGGTATTCCGATATTTCTTTCCATTTTCCACCGATTACCTACACTACAAAGTTCCATATTATGGAAATATGAATACGGAATGAAATCTAAACAAATAAAATAAACGGTTGTTATCTAGCTATTCTTAACTTTGACACATTTACCATGTAGAGATGTATCAAATAAACGTTAAAACGGTCTCGATATTGTGCCATCCCATTCGAATTAGAAATGTGTGAACTCAATGCGGACAACATTTCCACAAGTCCTCGTCGTTATTTGTCCATTATACTCAATGTGTTCTAAGTAGTCGCATATACCATGCAGGCACATTCTTTAACTCTTGAATGGAATACTACAGGGATAATCTAGCATATAAACAGATAATAGACATGTGTATATTGCTATAGCGTTAAACGAAATATTTAAAATTTTCCCGAGATTTTCTCAACATAGGGAGCCTAATCATGGGCGCAGACACTTTGTTTTGAAAATGAGGTGACCTATTGAGCATGCGTGAAGATTCCCTGGTGTGGTCAGTCGCAGTCGACCTGAGTGTAAATAAAAGTCGATCACCTGGATGCTGCTAGTTGCTAGGAATCGCAGGATTGAAACAAAAAATCGGCATGAGCGTTACACACAGGTCGACTGCGGCTATTGCTGTCCATCAGTTTCTTTCGATCGCAGTCGACTTGCGCCGGGTTTAAGTTCGTTTTGTGGAACAGAACCCCGTTTCTCAAAGCTATCTTAGCTTACCTTAAAGGTAAATACCAAGGCGATCACTGGCAAATACATTGTTTCACCATGACATCTGCGTTGGACGTAAGCTATGATCGCTTTTTGAAACGGACCCCGGGGTCCATGGCCGGTATGTTGGCCAACCATATTTTTGGTTGTAGCTTCCTTTCTGTTTACATTGTATTACACACTTTTACAATATAATGAAAACAACTTGCGCTGCAACAACAAGTGGTTTGTAAATTTATCACAAAGCATAATTGTTAAATTATCTCTCATTCTATTTCACAGTTTTGGACGTTCCTCCAGCAATGGTTCCAGGTAAATAACATAATTATTTAATTTTTGTACTTCTGTGCTGTTCTATTATATTTCTTTTTTGATTTAGCTATCAGCTAAATCATAAAAAAGACATATAATAGAAGAGGCTAACTTAAGTTAAACTCAAGTTGTATAAACTGTGAAAAGTAGTCACCTTCGAGCAAGTATGAAAATAATCGTTGTTTCTTTTGTTGTTTTTTTGTTTCGTTTTTTTTTTGCAGAATGTAACGGTAAAGCGGATCTGCTATTTATAATGGACGCTTCATCGAGTATAAAAGCCGAGGCTTTCCAAAAGGGAAAAGAATTCATGGCTCAGCTTGTCCAAAGTTTCATCGTCTCCCAAGAGTTTGTTCGGGTGGCAGCTATGACCTTCCATTTTGTCCAAGATGTTGCGTTTTATTTGAATTCACACGACACCATCGATGAAGTGATAAACGCCATCAGGGACTTGAAGCAGAAGGGATCTGGTACAAGGACAGACCGAGCTCTGAGAGGGGCCAGGGAGGACATCTTCAACGTACTCCGAGGGGATCGACCGGGTGTTCCTAATATCATCATCATCATAACGGACGGAAAATCAAGAAATCCAGACCTCACCCTAGCTGAGGCCGAGTTAGCCAAGGAGTTCGGCGCGACCATCATCACGATCGGGGTAGGCAAACAGAGAATTGAAGAACTGCAAAGCATTGCTAGTCTAGATGAGGAGTCACAGGAAAAACTCACCTTTGCCGTTAATGATTATGAAGAGTTGCATAACATCACAACCAAGCTTGTTAAAAACACTTGTGACGGTCAGTATGCTTAATTAAAACATGATACTCTTTTGTGCTCTTAAGTTATTATCAGAATTAAATGACATTGATTTTACTGATGTTTTGACGGAGAATGAGCTCGGTTAGGTTGTATTTAAGCCTCATCTTTGTTTTAAGTCCTGATTGTTTATAACATGTTACATCGTAGTTGTGTTGTTAATACACCGCCGCTACATAAGTGAAATACCCTTAAGGTGAAAAAGCACGGCGTTAAACACCAATTAATTCATCTTGAACAATGGATTCCTGTATTTCTGCTGGTACCATGGAACCGAAATGGAGGTTTGAGAAAAACAGTGGTTACAAGAACATGCATTTATTTGTTTGCTAGATTGGGGTTTAACGCCTTATTTAAGGTGGTGTGACTCAAATGACGGCGTGCCAGCCCAATGGGTGAAGAAAATCCCCCCTCGAAGCCACTGGTAACAAACACAGACAAGACAGGACAAATGCATCCCAAACACAGGACGCAATATAAATATATCACAAACAGACCGGCTTCCTGTTCCCTTTTAGCTTTGAGAGCACTAGGGCAAAAGGAAACTCCATCCAACCACCCACCAGATATATTGAACAGACCGATATGATAGTTCATTTATATATGACACGTTAATGTAAACAAAAATGTATATTAGTTAAAACCTGGAGCGAGATAAAGCGCATGAGGTAACAAATCAAAGCCACATCATAATGAGTATAATCTTTCCAATACACATCCATTTAACGATAGTAAAAGATAATATAATTATTAAAAAAATGAATAAAGACCCAATTCTTAGTTTTTCCAAAAAAAGAGTCAGTTTTTCATTACCTTCAAAACAATGCAAAACTAACGAATTGTCTTTTTAATACATTTTCAGTTCCTCGTCTAGAATTACCTGCTGTTGGTAAGTACTAAGACTTTATTATGCTTATTGGTGTATTATTTAAAATAAATCTTCGGTTAAATTTTTTATTTTACCCTATACCTGAGTACCTATAATGCAACATATTTTCTATATAACATGTAAGTGGCTATTACCGTCTCTGAAGAGGTTTGTAGGTTGCCCATGACAACTCGAGATTAATATATATATGTACAAACCTTTGTAGAGATAATCTAGAACATAAGACGATTTATCGGTTTTTATCAGTCTGAGCAAATGTGGTTAAAGTTTGGAAACATATTAATTTTGCAAATGTCTGTAAATACAAATTTGTTTTTATCAATGAAAATTTCTTTTCTGCTTTACATTCCTGTATGGAATGATCTATAAATATTCTCAGCCTGAAATACATGGTTTTATGATTTCATATTCTACGACAGATTGCCAGAAGCGTTATGAACTAGGCACCACTGTCACGTAACATTGGTATAAAAACACCCTCATAATGAAAACACGGTTTTGCGTTTTTACCACCTTAACACATGTGGGCCCTATAAAGTAACTAATAATTACTTAGCCAAATAAATATACAAGTACTGATAGTATATTCTTTTATATAAATATACAATATATAAGTGTATAAATGTGTATAACTAATAATAGTATAGTCAATATATAAGTGTATAAATGTGTATAACTAATAATAGTATAGTCAATATATTAGTGTATAAATGTCTATAACTTATAATAGTATAGTCAATATATAAGTGCTAATGCAAAGAAATTTTAATATTGTCGAATTGTGGAGTGAGTCCTTAAAGATGAGTCAAACTAAAACTAAAAACATTGAGTCGTATTCAGCATGGTTTCAATCTTGGGTTCTATATATACTTATTGAAATAGGCATTTATATACAAAATTACGATTTCAATTAACATGTGTTTCAGATTGTGACACAAAAATGGACATTGTCTTCGTTTTGGATATCAGCAGACGGATGAAAGACTTCATGGTGGAATTGAAAATGCTGGTAAAGATGGTGGCTGAGAGCTATACCGTCAGTTCTGATAGAGTCAGGATTGCTATAATCTCGTTCAACCGTAAAGTTTACTTCAATCTGAAGTTATCTGAAGGTATCGATATGGAAGCAGTCCTCGCTAGCTTAGAGACCTTGAAGATAAAGTACGGACGAAATACCCACGATGCCTTGGACCTTCTCCGAACTGAAGCGTTTGCCGTGGAAAACGGAGGACGACCAGATGCTGTGAAAATCGCCATCATCGTTAGATATGGGAAATCCAGAAATGTCTTGAACACTATAAAGGCGGCCGAGTTAGTGCACGATGCTGGTATTACGACATTTGCATTGACGTCCGGCAGAATATTAGAAAACGAGGTAAACGCTCTCGCCAGTGAACCGGCCTCTAACTACCGTTATTCCGTCAACAAATTCTATGGTCTTTTCAGCTTTATCCAGAAGCTTAAAGAGAGGAGCTGTGGCAGTAAGTAAAGTTATAGAAAGTAACATGTATGCATTCAATTTAAATTAAATTGAGCTTGTATTGGTGATTTAATTTTCAAAAAAAAAAGTGAAAAGATATAATATTCGGACAAATATAGTCAATACCAAATATGTATACTATATGAGATATATGTACTTGTGGAACCGTGTAATTCTAATATTTGCAGTGAGCATTTGGAACAGATTACCTTCATAAAGTATAAGAACACATCCAAAACGGTATAGATAGCTCACTGAAGAAAAAAGATCAGAAAAAAAGAAGATAACGAATAGGCCTACATGCTTTGCCATATTTACTGTTAAAGTATACAAAAGTATACAATGGTATATATTTGTATAAAATTATAACTACAATTTTATTTATTATTATATTTTCAGTTTAACTGCTTCCTCTCTAGAGTTTCTAATAGCTGGTAAGGCCACAGACTTATTCTCATATTGCTTGTTTGTTTGATTGATTGAGATTTTACCCAAAACTTAAGAGTTTGTCGCTTATATTACGGCATGCCAGCCAAACAGATCAGATTCCTGTAGCTTCTTAGATCTGAAAGCATCACGACAACATGAAGCTCGCTTTAACCTACCGCGCGGAGGATTGGGAGTCACCGTCGTGTTGCCCTGTTACTCTCACAGCTAAGAGACAACATGAAATTACTTTGTTCGTGGTGTTTTTGTATAACGTTCTAAATTGTCCTGTATTTGTCCTGTTTAAATATAATATTTAATTAACTTTTGGAAATATTTTTATTAACTTGCATTCGAAGGATGTTTATTTGATTAATGTGTTAAACTGTATATTCTCAGAGGATCGTGCAGTAGTAAAAAAAACATTAACGCACAAAATGAGATCTAAACATATGGAGCTAATTTTCAGTATATACAATATATGAGGCGCAATGAAGATGCAGATATCATTGAAAATAAATATGATGTTGGCAACAATTATGATATTTATATATTGCCACCTTATCGTGAATTAATTTCCTTTTATTTTCTTTATTTTAGTAAAACGATTTGACCCGGACATTTCCATGGTTGACGAGACGAAACGTTTGCCGTGTTTTGATAGAATGAGAGATAACGGTCATGTTATCGCTGACGCGTAGATTTCAAAAGAATTTATCTTTCATTATAAAAAAGGAAAACAAACCGTCTGAACTTCACCCCGAAATTCCAGCCGGTTTTATATACATACAGTTTTTTTATATGTTTTCTACATTCTCCATAGCCTTAGTGAAGCCCCTGGATAGATTTAGATGACTATTGTATACCCACAGCTTAAATTAGTTATGCATTCAACTAGTTAGATAATTTCCTAATTAAGGGCCTAATTTTTAAATCTTTGTTTTGTATATTATAAAACTGTATAAAGATGTCCTTTGACAGTAGAAATTGGGTTTACAACTTTTGACAATAATAAAAATTAACATAAATATATGTGATCAACGAGCGATGTTTTGTGTTTGTTTATATCAATGCCCAGTAAGTCCCTTGCAGAATAAAGCTTTAACAAGTGGATTAAGTTAGGTGATTCAGATTGCCGTCACAGTAGCAACTTTATCTGCACAGAGGGGTGTTATTTAATGCAGCAGGTCGTGCTCGAAAGGTCACACCGCGGCTATTTAAGAATAAGTTCGTCATAGTATAGACAAGGTTGCATTAGTTTGTTTGACTGGGGTCGGTAGCTCTAAGCGCTATTCAATTGAATCCGTTAATAGGTGAAGGCCTATGATTAATCGGCTGTTAACGATTTGAGTTGGAGTGAATAATAGTCTTTGGAGCAACCGGCCCCCTCATTCTAAAATAAAATCAATTCTACTTCCTATGTCGAGACATTGACTCTAAGATAGGCCCGGGCGATCTTGTTTTGCACTTCTTTTATTTGCTGGGTTGTGGCATACGTCGCCCCAAATATTGGCGGAAATTAATGCGCGATGGCCTGGCATAGCCTACGAGAGTTGTCTTAGTCTCGTCCACTATAGAAACTCTCGCGAGAATACGATTGGTCTGTCTGGTCTCCGTGCACGCCTTTGTTTCAGATTAACTCAATCGTGACTCAATAGCGAGGCGAGTAGACTGGACACTGACGTACAAACAAATATGTCACGGGCAAGCACGAGATCCAAAACTCTTTCATTGCACGTTGCCACCCAGTTACGTTGGCTTTGGCCATGAAAACTAAGAATATCCAAAAAAGTTTGACAAATCTGTGTCCGCCCTGAAATGTTCATTGGGTCAAGGTCATCTGAATCGGAACTGATCCAAGAAATTTCACGTAAATTAAAATCCCCACAAATGAGCATACTGTCATTGTCACCCATTGATTTGCTGACTAGATCAATAGATAAATCTAGTTGATCTATCATATAAGAATTTGCGTCTGGGGGAACATAAACAGAAACTAAAAATAGTGACTGACCATGCAGGCGATTTAAAATCACAGCAAAATTGTAAGTACACACCGTTTTCAATGTTTCAATTGTATCATTTTTTTAATAATAGTTTTTGCAGCAGCTCTGTTACTTTTGAGGCTTGTTATCCGATACATGCCTCTTGTTGCTACGTGCAACAGTGGACACGTTGAGTACATAGTGGACGGCAATGTTTATATGTATAACGCCTTTGTCATCAGTGGGGTTTTGTCTGAATAAACAACGTTTGTTGGCTGTGAAACGTCACTAAAATCCATGATGAATGGCTGGTTTCTATCCACAACAGCTTCTCTTACATCTTTGGCTGTGTTGTTTGTGGCACAAGTTTCAATGACGTATTTGTGGGCATGTGTGGCCTTCTTAGTTGTTGTGGATAATACGTATGGAAAAGATCTGGAAAAGAAATGAAACAAACAGGTCAAAACAATATAAGATGAATTTTTTATCATGAATACTCAATGAGTTCTGTAGGTGATATAATATATTTGGAAGTTAGGGTCTGATCTAGGTCAAAAGTTTGGGCACCCATCATTTACTATCCCAGTAAAAGTTAGGCTGGGTTCCCGGGGCCTGAGGCCCCGTATAAGCTGCTGTGTCCTAGATGGCTGGAAATGCATGATGAGCCATTTTAGTGCACTATAAAACATCAGATATATATATTCTTTTTGACCGGCATATGTATTTCTTAAGTGATGGATAGGTCTATATGAATCAAATTGACAAGATAATCAAAACCAAAGGTAAATGAGGAGTTGAAACATAATTACAGACCTCAAGCTATACTATTTAAAATTAAATCAGAAAAAAAAAATTCTCAATTTTGTTTATTATTCTTTTGCATCTTTGTTTAACATACTTTTAAACTCCTTTCAAAGGAAATTTGTTTTCTATTTCATTGTTTCCCAACATGTGTTTTATCCTGGTCATTTACCTTTCAGTTTGGCACCGTTTTACAATATAAGAGATACCAAATTGCACCAGAAGGGCAAGTTCAACTCTGGTTCACGGTTTGTGTTAGTGCTTTGTTTAAAGCGATGCTGAGAAAATTATCACTCATCTTGGAATATTTTATAACATCCGTGGATGAATGAACACTTGATACCCTTCCTCGACCTGGGTGATGTTGTAGCTTTGATCAGATCTCCAAAAGTCAACAGTGGCACACTTTTCTTTCTGGAGATGGAGTTGGTTGTGCAATTTCTTGATATCTCTGTTGGTTTCCTAACTTCCAAAGCCCCAAAATGCCCTATGACCAGTCTAGATTCAACCTATTTTATATTTTCTATTTTTACTATTAAACCCTATTATATTAATTCATATAATTACATTGTTAAATAATTCCTTTATGCACTGCATGTTTAAAATTTTACAATATGACACATTATATAAAACTGTAATTCTATAAATAATAGCGAGCAAGAAAAACACAGAAAGTAGCCAAGAATTATTATCTTCGGACAACATTTCAACCAAAAAAAATGTTTTTTCCTTGATGCCGAGCAAGAATTTAAAAAAACAAATGTAACCAAGAACAATTTGATTTAGGCATCATTTTGACCAAAACAAATTGTAGTGCATTCATGTCTGCTAAAACTGGCTACCAAGAAAGAGTCGGTCAAAAAAGTTGCCAAGATTTATTTGGCTTGTGAGGTAACATTTCGACCCAAAAAAAATTTGTCGTCCATGTATGCTAATTTCAAATGGAATGTACAGAACTTTAAAGAATTGCATGGGCCTGCAAGTTAGCATCATATATGCTGAGTGGAAAATCAGTCCTGTCAGATGTTTTCAAGTGTAATTACCTTGAATTCGACGTTATGTATATATTTTGTTTGCATTTGTTGAATTTGGTTTTTTGATTTATCATTTCCACTGTTCTATCAGTTCTGTATATAAATGAATGCTATTCACCATTTTTGGAGCTATGACTTGTATTCCTTGGCAGTATAAGTCACAAGTAGTTGTCTAATTCACAACATTTTATAAAATTAAAAAGAAATCATTTATAATTATTGGGCCAGGAGCTGTTGAGTTTGACCATAAAAAAATGACATCTTACCTTTTGACCAAACAAACCTTGGTAAAAATACCAAAAATATTGTTTGATAAGATAAGATAAGATAAAAACTTGGTCACTGTTCAAATCTTACCTATATATCAGCAACTAAGAAAACCGTTGTCAAACAAGTGACCAGGATTTATATGGTCGATATAATTTTGACCAGGAAAACCAGTTCGCTCGTCAAATTCTACTTATACCAGCGGCCAGAAAAAACCTGTTAAAAAAATTACCATGTTTTATATGGTCGATCTACTCTTTTGACCAGGAAAGACCTGGTTGGGCCTTCTATCTGATGATGAGCGACTAGTTTTTTGCTGGTCGAGGTTTGCGGCCAGATTGTTTTGACCAGACTTTTGCTGGTCGGGGCGACCGGCTTCTTTTACCAGTGTAAAAGTGAAATATCCTTGAGTACGAAGTTACACCCCGATCAAAGAAACGATAGACATTCAGAACCCGCAGTTGTATTGGCTTTGAGCGCATCAACCTGCTCATTAACAACATTTGAGGTCAGGTTAGAATGCAATACGTGACGGTGTGTATCTCTAATTCCCTTTTTACATGTAAGAAGGTATTATGCTGAAACCCCGGCAGCCACATTTCAAATGCTATAAAAATTACTTTTTGTTAGTCATTTATCATATATGGCATCTTGGCTGAAACGCTCGTCTTTAGTGATTCCAGCTTAATTTATGGTGCAGTTTTGTATTGCAGTCTAAATATGATGTAAATATTACTGTAAATAATTTATTCCCAATCATCACAAAGATGTGAAACTCATTTACTTTTTAGAGTGAAATATTGGCTCGCGAAACAGTTGATAAGGAGCATGAAATCGCATGTAAACAGAGGAAAATACAGTTCCACTCAAAGTTTATTATTTGAATGGTGTTTGTTGATTGTGCGTGCATGTATCCGCTGGTCATGTAAAAATACAAAGTCGGGAAACTTATGTTCGTCGGCGAAAATCTTTGGCTTTTACAAACCAGAATTTAAAAGCAGCTTAGTGATTGGTTAATTTAAGAAACCAATCGACATTGTAGGGGGGGTGATTGCGTTAGATCTCACTCTAGCGACACACAAAACACGGGGAGTGTTTTTGAGATCTGATTTTAATTAGATTGGCTATGACCATTCCATTAAGCTTTAAAAACTTCTCAACTGCTGCATACACACTATGCTGACTGTAAAAAGATTGTGTCGGTTTTATATTGATGGGGTCCAGCAAGAGCTTTAGTCCATATTTTGGGTAGAGCCCAGTTTCTGTTAAAATCCGTGGGTAACCGTTGGCTGCAAAGTCGTTATTAAGAGCTTAAGGAGGGAGATAAATATGTTAGTCATATGACTGGCTGTGTCGCCGATGCCATTGACTAACAGCAGTTAGTGAGCAACATATTTATTACCCTCATTTGTTACTGGTCAGCCCCAATGGTGTCTATATTAGGTATAGTTCAAGGTAATTGGGTTTCAGCAGTCAGATATATTTATTTGCTGGGTTAGCTTGACACTGACCAATCATTTCATTCATTTCGTAGATTTTCACTAGACGAAACAAAGATAAACTTATATAATTAAATGTATTGGTTCTATGTCATTCCAAACTAGAGACTGATTTATTTGATGTTCAGTGCATTGTTCTGAAAAGCTGATTTATTTTTCGTTATTTCTTCCTCTATCTTATTGGATTATAATGACAGTGTTTCTATATTAACCACAAAATAATGGTACATATATAGTGACCATGTGCAACGCTTAATAGCATTTAGTGGCGACATACAGCAGGTCTACGTGTGTGTTGTCAGCTAGGTATTCCCGCTCCTTGGTTATATATGCATCTGTCTATAATGCGTGAAGGAAGGTATCCACTATACCAGTTGCGAGAAAAACGGTAACTAAATCATCCCCTCCAGCCCACCCCCTTATCGCTAACCCTTACCAAAATACTGCGTGACGTGTACGTAAAAAGTATATTTTTTTTAAAATATAGCATTTATTAGTGTTTATTGTTTGCGTTCTACTTATACTATACTGAATATACTTTGAAGTTGACTGTGAGCCTCTGTAGCTCAGCCGGTAGAGTGTTGTGCCTGTAACCCAAAGGTTCGAATCCTGGTGGAGGCAAGCAAAGTTTTCGCTCTCCGTTTATTCAAACTATATTATCTAATAACGCCATTCGGGAGGTTTGAGACAACACTGGTACATTTACTTTGGTTCAACGGCCGATGATATCAGATCTACATTTTATTTAAATTACACCCACATACTACCAGATTTGGATGATAAAGGAATAGCGTTATATTTAAATCGGATTTCAGCTACGAAATTCGTTGGTTTAAAACAAAAATGATGAATCTTCTTCGAAGTGCTTTTCCTAAAGTCTAATGCATGGGCGGTTAACATCACATGATTGTGTGTAATATAATTATGTACATTCAATTCCAAATTATTTGTAACGAAGTGATATTCCGACGTGTGATTGATTTAGAAAAGTTAAAAGTACAAAGTTATTCTCAACCCAGGCGATCTTAACGTGGAACAAAACTTTCAGCTAATAGTAATTCCGTTATATACATTCTGAGATACTGAGACATACATCTGTGAATCTGCTTTATTAAATACCTCTGCCCTATTCCAATATATCATTCTAAAATAGAACAAGCCAGACAAAAATAATTAAATCGTCTTTAATATTATAATAATATACGCTGGGCTGTTCCAAGTATACCTTCGGTACAGATGGAAGGCATGGTTTTGATGAAAACCACATGTCCATACATTTGCCACCTGGATAACTCGAATGAATGATTGAATATTTTATTATTGTAGAGAAAGAAAATTCTGCTTACCTCCTCCGCGATTGAAACTAGTGCCTCTGGTTAGCAGGTCCACCGCTCTTCCCGACTGAGCTACAATGGCTTACAGCAGGACGGCCTCTAATTTCCACCCAACGGTCAATAAATTAATGTCTTTCCTTTTTTTTATCGAGAAATTACCCACAAAATAATGTGCTTCGTTGTGTGGATTATTCAGATAATTTGGTTCTGACAAATATATATTGTTTATTGTAAAGACAGACAATTTTATATGGTAGACGAACAGTGTTTTTATAATAACTTACAGAATAGTAATTAATATCTGCTGTGATTGTGATATCAGAGAGCAATGTTACCGATGCATATTGTAATGTGTTATGTTTGGACATATACACTCGTAGAAATAATGGTTCTTTGTGGGTTCTTTAAAAAAGAGGTCGGTTCCATATGGACAAAAACGGGTGTTTGATATAAGAAAGGGAGAAATACTTGGAACAGTTGCTGTGAGGGTCACATACAGAACCATAAAGGGTTCCACCAGAGCCATGACCGAAGAATCGTAAAGTGTTCCATTAGAGCCATATTTTTCGGTGTGTGTGGTTTCGCTGAATGGCTATCGGCCTATACAAGTCCACTGTTGTTTCGAAGGCTTTGGAGCCACACTAGAATTCCAAGAATGACTTAGCGTCAGTTATAGGTCTGTTTTATCTGGAAAGTAGATGAACAGCATTTTATCGGCAATTAAAATGCAAGTAATGCTACCTTTACCATGGAATTATAGTAATGCAGCTGTATTTAAATCTTTTGCCTTTTGCCGTCTCACGTTTTGGATAACCCGTGAAAGCAAATATAATACTATTTACAAACTACTTACAGAACTACCTCCAGGATCCGGTTAGTCGGTTCCCACGGTAGGAAAAATGCCCTTACTTATGATTAGATGAACAATACTGTCCACAGATTGTTTTGTAAGGCTTGGGTTTATTAATAAATGCTACCCACTCATCCGACCCACACTGTTGTGAACTCGATAACTTGGTAAACAAATTCACATATAACAGACTAAAATGAAAAAGCTCCTTTTTTGAGAGGGAAGCATTGAATGTCCTAATACCAATTTCCGCAAGATACTATTACCACCATGTAGCCTTTTTTTGTATTTCACAAAATTCGTGGTTGCATAAATATATATTTCTAAAAAATTCATCACACTGGCAGTGGGATGTCGATTGATAAAAAACGATGAATCATCTCATGTTTTAGATACACGCCCAGAGACAAGTTTCTACATAGATCTCATTCTATAATAATCAAATCTGCAGGACATTATTGCATTACGGATAGGAAATGCAACAAGTATTGCATCACGGATAGCATTTCCTATCCGTAATGCAATTATGTCCTGCAGATTTGATTATTATAGAAAGGCCATCACCTACCCGTAATTCAATACATAGCAGTTTGTTCCAGCTGGAACGATGCGGCAGTGTGTAGGGGACATGTCACATTTGATTTATTTAGTTTAATTGTTTGTGCTAATTAACGTTATACTCGTGTGATAGCATTATTAAACCCACGTGAATGGGGAACACAACCAAAATGTCATGTGAGCAGGAGTAGATAGGTTGTCAACAGCACTTATGAAACAAAGTGTTGTGAGTTTGTGGATAGCTTTCATTATCCCGTTATTGCCAATGCAATGTGGTGGATTTTTCATGCCATATTGTTTCTGTTTCTATAGCATTTACTATTATTCAATAAATGTTCCTCAATATAATTTTACAAGAATTGTTTTTGTGGCGATAATCATGAATATTTATTGAAAAATAGCCAATGTTATAGAGACAGAAACGATATGGCAAAGTGGCACTTGAGGGATTATGAAAGCTATACACACACTCAGAACACCATGTTTCATAACCGCTCTTTACAGCCTATCTACTCGGGCTCACTTGATTTATTTGTTTTTCTTTTCCTTTAAACATCTTCAACATTCACCCACGCCATGTGTACCACGACAACTAGACTCACCAGAACGGTTATTGTTAAAAAGGTAACCGATTGAAGGTATGACGTCATCAATTATGGCCAAACATAATTATATGACGAATATGACCTAAATGACGAATTTGTATTGCCTGTGTATTTGGTGGAATCCCGTGAAGAAAACGAGACAAGTGCGGGTGATTGAAGAGAAAATCTCGTGTCCTAACGATTTATTCCGTGTCATATTTTGCGTCCTGTCATTGGCCTGTATTTTCGTATTTGTTGCCTGTCATGTAAAGTCTGTACTCTACCAACACCACCACTACCTTCGCCAGCACCAATGTTGTCATCAATTCTACCGCCTCCATTTCACCACCACTGTCATCAGCACCCCGCACCTAGCACCACTGTCGCCCCTACCACCACCGTCGCCGACTTCAACCACGGCGCCACCGACGCCTGCAACGCCACTACCACCGACAATCTCGCCTCCTTCAACACCACCATCACCACAGCTTTTTATTTTGTAAAAATGCAATGGTTTTTGTTCTAGGTTCTTATCCACTAGAATTGGCGTAATTACAGAATTACACGAGTTATACTTATTTTTCTAAAAAAAACCCCAGGAATTAGAAGCTTTTCGATAATTCCACCGCAACTTTCTAGGCTAAGTTTAGAAGTAACTAAAATATTTAAATTTAAACATTCTTCATGTTAGTTACCTGGGTCACCATTGTTATACAAGCGCATGCAGTGTATTGTTATGGCAGTGCACGCCCCTTTACGATTTTAAACGTCGAGTCGTTAAAAGCCGTGGACAAGATCAAAGGGTTTGCAGGGACGCGGTCGTGGCTTAGTGGTAGCGTGTGCGCTTACTAATCCTACTCCAATTTACTGTTAACGGGATCGAGTCTGTCTGTCGACCATCAGGTATATGAGTGTGTCACACGATGTGGCTCCGGCAATCGTGGGGGTGGTTTTTAAGAGGTTTCCTCCCGGTTTTCCACCGTAATGAGGCAAGAAACAGTGTGAAGTGAACAATCGTCGTCATATAAGTGAAATACCCTTGAGAAACCCAAATCAAACAAACTAATAAACAAAGGGTTAGCTCCGCTTTCTTTAAGCTGAATTCGAATTATTGCAGTTTTTCTTTGGTTTCGTGTAAGCTAAATTACTCATTGAATTTGTGCTTGAAATTTAAAAAAAAAAAACAATGAAGGGTTGAAGGATAACAGCAAGCTTTGTCGCGTGCATCGGTGTCCTGTTACCTTCACTTTGAGGCATCTTCAGGATTTCGCATGTGAATGTCCTCTAATCGTCGCGTCTATGCGCCTTTCATTGTTGAGTTTAGATTTTGTCATAGCATGTTTGCACCATAGCATCTTCGCGTAGCATTTTCGGGGCACTGTCGCACTGACGACTACAAAACAAGATTGATAAGCGCGATGGCCCCTACCGACCATCATAGTCTCTATTAATTTAAAAAGCGCACCTTTCTAGCAGGACATTATAACGGGGACTGCAGTAGTTATTTGATCAAATTACATGACAATCTCACCTGCTAATGTCACAACTACAGACCTGCCTGCTAATTGCGACATTGCAGGCGCATGTGAAGACCAGACATCAAAGGGCTTTGCGACATTAGCCGGGTCTCGAAGCGGTTTCCTTTTAAGTGCTAAATGACTTAAAGGGTTTTAAGGGTTTAACTGAACTTTACAGAAACAGATATTACCTTGAAACTCAGACTGAAAAATAGTCAAGACCTAGGGGTTTGCGTCAGGGACGTTGCCATGAATGGGGGAGGGGGGTAAAATCACAACTCATTATTCCTTAACTAGCATAATATATTACATTCTAAGTATAATTATACTGACATGTGAAATGTCAAGTCGGAATTTCATCGACATTCCGCGGTTGTTTCCGAGTCCTGTCGTGTCCGGAAATGTCAAGTCGTCTGACATGCGGAAACGTTACCTTGAAGGATCATCGACGGATATTTTGAACAAAGCCCTACACGGATTCATTGAAAAACCAAACAACCATTCCAGCGATCTTTAAAGACTAAATCACATTCAAATTACATGATTTTGCTTTTATTCGCCAAAAACTTGTTTCGAATATAAAACATTGGTCTGTGGATGTACCCAGGATTGACAAAATAGAAGTAGATCTAAAGGAACTGTTAAAATGGCCTGCGTAACAGTCGAGATAACTTTCACGAAGGGAAATGATTGAACCGACTTGGTGGATTGTCGGACAGTTATCACCAACTGTAGATAATCTAGGTTACGCTTAATTTCCTAATGTTAACTCCGAGGAAACGATTATTTGCTGCGCCCCTACAACAAAAACGTGACCAGTCACGTTACAAACAATCTTTAACAGCAATTTGAATTAAGTAAATTAAATTTATATAAACTATTTAAAATTTAGCATAGTTAAAGATTATATGCAAATCGGCCTCCTGAACTATTTCCCTTCGGCCGTTATGCAGGTCATTTTGGGTACGCCAGCTAACTCTTTTGAAGATCTCCTTCGACATTTGGATGAAGTTTGTAGTCTTTTATTACCCAATCTAATATTGAATATATAAAAAATATATATAGGTCAAAATGTATTCTACAAGAAAAACAAGTCCCCTTAGTGTTTCAGTTAAGATATATAAAATAAATAAAGCACTAGAAATAAAGTATTTGTTTCTATTAATATGAAGTAAATTTGCAACAAGCTGAGTAGCAAGCATGTCCACCGCTGAACGTTTATTTTGAAAAAGTATGCTCATATTTGCCAATCACCTTTTCATATTAAAGTTGAAGAACTGTTTTGTCCTCAAAGAATCTAGGCTATCTAAGAATAAAAGTTGTGGTGTTTATCACCAAATTGGTGCAATATGCCCCTCTCTTTGGTAAAACTTGGTGAAATACAACCACATCTATGGTATTAAGAGAAAAAGCGAACTTTGAAGTTAATATCTGAATTTGAGTGATGGCCATTTTGGGTTGTGGAATTAGGTGAAATAAACTCAGTCAAAAAAGAAACTTCACACTCTAAATTTTTTAATATTTTCTTGAAACTTAATACAAGAGATATTATTATTATTATTAGAGGTAAATGCGTTGTCAAAGACATCATGAC
>JAQQZZ010072100.1:0-61410 GCA_030265115.1 Mopalia vespertina | reverse complement strand
TATATATATTGAATAAATGAAGAGAGAAAAATTTGCTTGCCTCCACCGGGATTCGAACCCGGGACCTTTGGGTTACATATAGAAAAGAACCCAGCTTGTACCGTGGTGAAATTTTTTCGATTCAAGTCCACGTATCACATAAAATCAATGAATACCATCTGTCCCTGTGAGACCAATACTTCATCTTCTAATCCCAACCTATAATTGTGGGTTAGTTATCTATAATTCTCAAATTATAAGAGATTGGTTTAGGATTAACTTTAGATTAGTTTAGGGTTGGGGTTTCTTTTATGGTTAAGTTTAGTATTTACCCTAATCCAGAACTAAAAATTCACGTTAAAAGGGCATTCTCACTGTACAATTTGTAGTTACGTATTGTGGGGATTTGCCTTATTTGCGGCTTTGGTCGCGAAAAAAATCGACCAATCAAAACTAATCAAATGAGGGGAATCCCCTGAAATCGTTACTACAAATCGCACCATGAGAATGCACCTATAAATGCAACATTTATAATTACATGTATATTCCTTCTATACCATAAACACCGTAAAAATGTGTTTGAGCCCAAGATCACGACCATATTTTTTTTTAATTCGTCAGAGTCTCGCTTACCTTTGTGACATTGAGGCAAGTAAAGAACTGTTCTTTCGAGATATGGCCATCATTATTTGCGTTCTTAGAAAACCACTTCTCAGTCCAACTTAGCCATTTTATATCGGAGTTAGATCTGGAAAAAAAATTAAATATGTAAAAACAACTCAAAATTCATAACCATGTATTGTAAATTTGTACACGTCGACGTCACTGACAACAAAAAATGACAGAAAAGGACAATCGCAAGAACTGCATAAACACCCCAATTAGATCAGCTCAATGTTACCCTTTGGCTTTGAGAGCACTAAGTCAACAAGTTCCTTATACAAGATGTACGTTTTAAAAATATTTATATTGTAATTCTTTGATGTTTGAGTTAATTTATATGAGGACGGATAATCGACTTCTTACTCTGCATTAACAAACACGGCGTAAAACCAGGAGGCAATTTGGAAAAACACCACGCCTCCGATAGCCGGAGTCAAAAAGTCGTTTTTTATCCGAAGTCGATAAGGAATGCGAAACTGTGAGCGGTAGGTAGAAGGAGGATCAGTAGTCCAACTGTCTAACCACTAAACCACGGATATAAGGTAAGAAAGTGTAGTGCAGGGGTGGAAATGAAGCCGGCCCGCAGAAGTGAAATGACGTTCAGTGATATGCAAAGTAACCATTCATATTAACCAAATGTTTAATAACTGTTTGCTCACCTTGCCAACTTGTCCAATCCCATGATAAACTCCGTGTTTTCTACCTTACCGCTAATGTCAATATCAAACAATCCAAACAAATTTTCAGCGAACTGTAATAAAACATAAATTTATTACACGTTTTTACTTTTTTTTATTATTATTCTGTTTTGAATTTGATTTCCTTCTTATTTATGTACTTTTTTTCTGTGTGTAAGTGTGTGTGGCGTGAGGGGGGGCTGTTTTTGTATAATGCGTACGGTAATGTCGATTATTTTGGAAGCCTCTATTGAGACTAAAACTCCGTATATGGCAGCCAAGTCTGGACAACTCCCCACTAGCAGATATGCAATAAGAATTAAATTCTATCCACACCTGGCTGATTCTAATGTGTTATCAATTAACACTTATCACAAATTATGGACACATGTACATTTATACAAATAACGACATAATTGAAATCTGTTCGCATTCACCAATTGATCAACAACAGATTTGGCAATCACTTCAGTTCAATACCACATTAGTCATGGCCATATTGATTGAATGGATTTTCATCCTTACGGACCTTTGGCTTTTTCTCATGTCACTTCGTTTAATGTTCAATCCAGCATCTCCTCTCTAAAATCATCTGCCTCATCCTGATTTGACGGGGAAAGCATGCCTCATAGCAAGCTTATTTCTGAAACTATCTCTCCCCCTCTTCAGAATCATAAACCTCTCTAGTCATCTGGATGTCTTCCAGTCTCAAACCTGCAAAAATCGCCCCTGTTTTCAATCTGCTTCTATCCAGTCCATCGATAACTATCGCCCAATCTATATACTGCCCTAACTAAGCAAAATCCGCTCAAGAAACTTACTTATAACATGGTATCAAACTACCTATAGTCTAACAATCTCATAGCCAAAAATCAGTATGACTTCATATCACATCACTCTACTTTCCAAGATGTTTGTTCTATCCTAGACCTGTTAACAGCTAAAGAATCAAAATTATTATCTACTGTCAACTTCATTAATCTTTCAAAGGCTTTCGAAACTGTTGAACATAACACACTTCTTCAAAAACTCGCACTACGGAATTGATGGTATCGCCAATAACTGGTTTCCAATTATCTATCTAATCGAGCGCAGCATGTCTCCTTCAAGAACTTTATTTCTGACTCTTCGTCTATCACCCACGGAGTCCCCCAGCGATCAATTCTTTGCCATATCTTATGACCTCTGTACATAAATGACCTACCTCAATCATCTAACCTACTTCAATCTATTCTTTTCGCCGATGGCATCAGTTTAATTCACTCTAGATAAATGTTTAGAAATAGCTGTTAATGACACGTCTTATATAAATAACATACATTTCAGATTATCTGCTAACAAACTTTAATTGAATATCTCCTAAACAAAATGTATGCTGATCACCTCTTTGAAATCTATTATAAGATATTGTCCCTTATTAAAAAATAGCTGGTTCCGAGTTAAGGAGTTCACATTTCTTTGAGTATTTTTAATGATAGGTTAACTTGGACTACTCATAAATTTTATATCCCAAAAAAAAACATCCAGAAACATTGGCTCCATCAATAAAAAAATATTTATTCTCTACTACTTTCTGATATATCCCTACCTTTCATACGGAAACATATTCTGGTTCCCTCCCTATGACACTCCCCTAAAACCCTTTATCATCACTCTTCAAAAACTCGCTTTCCTTGTCATCACACTATCTTCTCGACTTGAGCCCACCCAGCCGTGTCCACTAAACTGCAAATCTTACTCCTAATCAGCTTGAATATATATCTCATTCTCATTTTTGCCCTAAAAAAATTTCATAATCACCATTCTCTTCATTGTTTATTCCGAGATTATATAGGTAAAGACCCATCTACCCACTCACATGGAACAAGACCTACTCCTGATCAACATTTCTATGTACAAAAATAATTGTTCATACTATTATCAGACCATAACTGCCCCGAGAGAATTGAACACTATTCCTAATACTCTCAAATGCAGATACTCGTTATCTCTATTCTTAAATCTAAACTTGAACCTGATCTCATGTCCTTACACAGCCTTTAGGACAGGGTACTCTATTGGGTTTTTATATATAGACATGCACATGTATGCATGTTAAGATATGTGTACATTTTTTTTAAACGATGGTCTGTAACCCAAAGGTCCCGGGTTTGAATCCTGGTGGAGGCAAGCAAATTTTTCTCTCTTCATTTATTCAAAATACATATAAAAACAATAGTATATTTGTTTTCACAGGGATAGAACAAGACCTATTAGGGTTTTATTCCTGCCAGTGACCGGCTTATTCGTTTTTTTTTTTAAATTATTTTTCACTTCACATACTATGCTACAAGCTATTTTTCATTGTCGTTTTCTCATTCAAAATGTTAAATTCCTTTTTTTTATCCTACACTACATGTCCTATTTAGTGTGGTCTAACTAAACATGTTCTGTTTTCTCTTTCACTTTCAACGTCATAGTGCCTTTGTATATTCTAAACGCCGATTCATAATTTTAAAAACTAAAAACAAATTAAATACAGTTACATTAAAGTTAGTATTACATGTATGATAACTATACGGGCTAGATTAATATCGAAATCTATCACCAGAGGTTAATTGTTGCTCATCAAGTTGTAAGCATCAGTTAATCAGGCATAATTATCTAATGTTGATTATATATTTTTATTTGTATTTTGAACAAAGGTAAACAAGCGGAGTAGCAAGCCAGTACACTGGTAAAGGCTTAAGTTGAAAAAAATATGCTCATAATCCCAGCCAAATCACCTTTCCTACTTAAATTTAAGAACAGTTTGTCCTTCAAAGAGTCAAATAATAAAAGTAACGGTGTTTATCACCATATTAGTGCAATATGCAATGTCGGTCATATGTTTTGTAAAATTTGGTCAAATACAGCCACTCATATGGTATTAACAGATAAAACGAAGTTTGAAATTAATATCTGAATTTGAGTGATGGCCATATTGGTTTGTGGAATTTGGTGAAATGCAACCCCATCCGTTTCTTAACCAGAGGAAACTATTTTCCATGTTTGAATTAAGTCCGTGAATTCGTTCTCAAGCCTTGTGTTGACAACACGAACAGACGTAGATTGCACAATTATGCAATGAATTCCATTTTATTTTACGGAATTTGATGAAATGCAACCCAATCCTTAGTCTTAATCAGAGGAAGCTACAGTATAAGTTTTAAGTTTTTCAGTACAAGTTTTAGGTTTTTCAGTACATTTGTTTTCTAATTCTTGAATATTGCAAAATTATGCAATGGCAGCCATATTGTTTTGCGTTATTTGATGAAATGCAATCACACCCCAAGCCTCAATGGGAGGAAGCTATCTTCAAAGTTTCAAGTTTATCCGATCTCAAGTTATTATGTTCACAACACAGACGTGAATTTTGTAAAATACATGCAATCGCGGCCTCTTTGTTATTCGGAATTTGGTGAAATGCAATCCCATCTGTTATCTTAATAGGATGAGGCTATATTTTAAGTTTCAAGTTAATCCGTGAATAAGATACAGAGTTATCGTGTTCACAACATATATAGACATGAATATTGCAAAATGATCCATTGGCGGCAATATTGTTTTGCGGAAAGACTGGAAAATTTAACAGATGTTAGCATGAATGGGAAACTAAATCATTTTCACATCAGTACTCAGTTTAGGCTCTTTATACTGGGCTACCGTTACAGATACTTGGCTGGGGATCAGTGAAAAGCTCAGCGTCTTTCACCCGCTGTTTTTAACCACTAAACAGAAGAGCACCACAAATATTGACCAATCAAATATCTTTATTGTCACACTAGGGGGCCCACGCCACGAGACCCGTAGAGTCGACTGTTTAAATCTTTGACAGTTGACACACATGTTATTAACCAGAAGAGTGCGAGTCGCGTGACGTCATGAATAAGGTTGCCACGCCCAAAATGTCCTCTACCAGTGATCGTAGGTAGGTAAATACTCGTAACCCTCAAGTGATTTTATAAGATTAAGAAACGATAAGTCGATATCATATTTAAGTATGTTTAATAGTAACCTTTCAAGGGATATAGGGGTTATTGCAGCCCGGAGCATTGCTTTAAATTCAAAAACGAAATTAAATTTCGAAGAAGCTTATTAAAAGCATTTAAGTTAAAAAAAAATTTCGAAGAATTTTATTTTCCGAAATGTCGGAAATTAAAACTATTTTTTTTTTTAATAAAAAAAATAATAATTTAAAAACTATTTAAAAGAATTAAATAAATTTTATTTTAAGAAATTCAATGAAAAAAACTTAATAAACAAAAATTAATGAAAGAAAAATAAATTTGCAAAAAAAAATTGAACTAACAAATTAATTAAACAAAATTATTATTTCAACACCAAATTTTGCACTATTTAAAAGAAAAGTGCATATTTTTAGATCAAAAATTACATCTTATATGAAATAGTTGAGATTTATGAAAATCATATTTCCGAAAAAAAATTTTATAAAAATAAATTAAATCTTTAAAATTTGAAATCAATCCAAGTTTAACAAAAATAACATCAAAAATTACAATGTTACTGATAACCTAGGTAACATCAAAAATCTCAAGCTAAACAGTAATGGATTTTAATCACTTCAACATTCAATAATATTCATTGCAATCTCTAGGAGGAAAAAAACTTAAGTCCCAGTAAAGTGACCTCAACAAAAAAAACGAAATGTCGGCAAGGGAGGTAATTTTATCTCTAAAAGAGTCCTCTGTCGTCACAATATTCTTGAAAGTAGCGCTTTTAATGACGTCACACACATTTATCTATTGTGACGTTACTAAACAGACAAAGAATTTCGACCGTTTTGATGCCAGAGAACCGCCTGCTACGCTTCCACGTATTCAAGTGTGCATGAGATGTTTACACTCACATTAAATGTGTTCCAAGAATACAATGCAGATACAGCATGTTTGAGAATGGAACATTATACAAATACTGCATGTTTGCTAATACAACATTATACAAATACTTCATGTTTGCTAATACAACATTATACAAATACTGCATGTTTGAGAATAGAACATTATACAAATACTGTATGTTTGAGAATGGAACATCATACAAATACCGCATGCTTGAGAATACAACATTTTACAGATACTGTATGTTTGAGAAGTGAATATTATACAAATACTGCATGTTTGAGAAGGGAACATTATACAAATACTGCATGTTTGCGAATACAACATTATACAAATACTGCATGTTTGAGAAGGGAACATTATACAAATACTGCATGTTTGAGAATGGAACATTATACAAATACTGTATGTTTGAGAAAGGAACATTATACAAATACTGCATGGTTGAGAATGGAACATTATACAAATACTGCATGTTTGAGAAAACTACATTATACAAATACTGTATGTTTGAGAATGGAACATCCTAATTTGTCATCTTGAGACGTTTGAAGTTCAACATGCGCGAAGCATGCGGTGCATGTTTTGTTAAACCGAATGTATATTCGTTCCATGCAGTGTTTGGAACAATTTTATCGTTTGTAATCATAAGCGAAATAGACTTATATTGTAGCCCTCTAGTCTTTGAAACGGCTGACGAATAATTTCCAATTCCCCTGGCTCAGTGTGCAACATAACTAATATTACACAGCATCTACCGAAATCACGCAACGTCATGTTTGGTTTAATCAGAATTCGACTTATCAGAAATAAACTATTTGACACTAAATGTTAATAAGTTAATAAGGAAGTTAAAAAGACATTGGTATTTTCATGCCAATGGTACTTTCATTGGGACTGGCAGGGACAAAGGCACCGTTTGTACAGTATCCAGATTTCTGGTAAATACATACAGTAACAATACCAGACGTTAGTTACGACAAATTTGCCTGGACATTTTTGAGCGTCTGGAATCAACCTTGCCTGGAAAACATGGGTAAGGTTGGTGTGACTATCTCCGTTTGAGTGATTGATAACGAAATGACCAGCATTTATCATTATCAGAATTTTGGCGGAGGGCTGGGAGGGAACTTCTTGTTACTTGGGTGCTCTCAGAGATAAGTGGCAACATGAAGACTGTTTGTGATGTCTTTGTATTACGTCCTGTGGTTGCCCTGTATTTGTGCTGTCTTTGTTTGTTGACCGTGGCCTAAAGGGTAGTTTCCTTCACCCTTTGGGCTACCATACCGTCATGTGAGGAAAATAAGTATGGCGTTAAACCCCAATCAGACAAACAAATAATCTCTTGTGTCTTTAGAAAAATTTACTATATATACATTACGTTTGAAATCATGCAGGCGATAAAATTAGAAAGAAACGCTAACGTTGACCCTCTGGAAGGTTCAGAATATATTCAAAGTAAACATCGACGAATTAGCGTATCGATTGACTGTTTTATTGATTGTATTGTCTTTTTCCCGTGATTTAACACGAGAAATATCATTGTTCACATCTGCCAATATGATTGTACTAAATGTGAAGCTGTGTCAAGCACAAAGGGCAAATTTGGCGCAAATTCCCAATCCTTTATTGACCACGTTTCAGCACTTAAGAAGGGTATACTTTGTGATTAACGTTAACTGCACTTAAGGTCGCAACAATAACCAGTCTGTTTCTCTCACATACTCAGCATTCAATAAAAGGATTTGTCAACATTTCACCCATAGCCGCGTTACTGTGGTGTTGCCGCAGACAATGTTAGATAGGCGTGGCACATTTCACAACTACAGTTGCTCCTGTGTTAATCATACTTTCTAACCTAAAAAGTGTGTGTGGGGTGGGGGAGCCCCATTTGACAAAGCTCTTATTGTGAAACATCACCTGAAATTCTCACATGCTCGGATATCTGCCAGGGTTTTGTTTTCACTTGACTATATTGACAGACTGACTAATTTTCCTTTGATATCACGGTGGTGATGTCGACAGTGATGCAAGGTCTGATTACGTTGGTCAGGTATTATGAAATCCGTGGGCAGACAAGCTAACAGTTCGATAACATATATTAAGTCGTCTCGTCCTCAACTGACAGCCTTACATTAACTAATGTACTGACAGCAGTAACAAGTGAAACGATTTAGACCTAACGTACACAACGACGCCCTTACGAGAATCAGCCTGACTAAATCAGCACTTCATGACAATAGTGGTCTAACTACATATTTCGTTATTTGAATTTTATAACGTGTAGGTTAAAGATTAAAAAAAGCAGAATCAAAACAATCAAATAGACGAAAGAAAGACGTAATATATGGCAAGCTCATTTTTAAATATCTTATGGTCTTTATGTCATTGATTTGAGAAAAGATCAACTTTGTAGCTAGACCACTTTTGTTTTGAGGGACTCAAATACATTTGTAGGATACTGTGGAATCTATTGTTCTGACCAGCTATATCTCTTCGATAACATGTCGTATGTTCATAAACTGGCACCGTTTTACAAACAATGAATTTCAATCATGACAGGTGAAAGAATTTGTATACGACGAAACCCCGGCAGTTATTTAAAGTCACCGCAAAATTGATTCGTACTTTCACTTCCTGATAATTGATGACTTTACGAACACCATGAGCTGGATTTAGTCAAGAACAGTTGAAATTAATTGGTTCAAAAGACTATCATTGTGGATTGGATCGGATTGGATTGATTTCAGATTTTACGCCATAATAATGGTTATTTTACTCGTATGACTGCGTTCCGGCCCAATTATTGAAGGAAACTCTCCTCGACGTCACTGGCCATTAACAATGACATCACAGGACAATCGCATTGTATAAAGGCAATCTACTCTAACAATACAGCCTTAATACTAACACAACAATAAAATGTAAAGTGCTTCGCTCCGTTGGAAGATGAATGTTCCTACAGTGTTAATAAAGACAGCCTGCCTAAGATAGACACACAGCAAGAGCGGGGGCCGTGGTTAAGTGGTGAGCGCGTTGGTCTACTTATCTCTTCTTGATGTACCGTTCACGGGTTCGAGTCCGTTTGTTGCCCTCAGGTATATGAGTCACGCGATAGGACTCCAGCAATTGCGGGAGTCTTTTTATACTCGGTTCACTCCCGGTTTTCCATCAGTATTTATGCATTGAACAGTGTGAAATGGACAGTCCGTCGTCAAATAAGTGAAATATCCTTGAGAACGACGTTAAACCCCAATCAAACAAATAAATATAGCCAGAGGATACTTTCATCCTGTATTACAATATTGTCGTTTTTCTAAGTCAACAATACCTATTTGTTCGTATTGTTTGTCAACTTATTGTATTCAATCGTTAACAAAGGTAACTCACAAAAACCGTTATAAAGTTTGGCAACATAAAAGTGTTCCCACCGAAACCAGACTTGGGAAAAATAGGATCCCTATTTATATGTAGAGGTTGATAGATAATCAACAATTGTTATATATTATGTATACATGTATGTATTGGGAGAAGGGTTATATGACCCATTCTTGAATAAACTGAACTGAATTTAAAAGGTCTGGACATTTACTTACTGACGTGAGAATCAGAGAAAATACAGCTTGGTGTCAAGATAAGCAAGAGCTGTGTGTGATTTCTGTCGTTTCTAATGTCTCATTTGAACCTTAGTCTGTTTAATAAATAAGCACTGTTCCGGTGTCAGTAGGCGTGATAAATTCCCAGCCTAACAAATGCGTCTGTTGCTTTTAAGTTAAAGGTCGAACCGTATCAACAAAACTGTGCTTTGTACAGTGTATTCTCACATATGTTCAATTAATTAATAGAAGAAAAAATATGTATTTCCGAAACATTTCTTATTTTCCATCATTTATCGTATGTTTCCGTTCTGGTTTTTGTTGATTTTTTTTCTTTCGTTCGTTTGTTCCTTGTTTATTTGTTTCACATGGCAAGGAGGATGGACACTTTTTTCCCTTAAGACACATGGAATTCTTAGCACGGCGTTAAACACCATTCAAGCAATCACTCAATTTATCTGCCATATTAAGAGGCTCCACTGAAGTGGACTAAGCTATTAATAAGTAATACGATGCAAAGGTGTGATAAATAAATGTTTTGAATGTCGACGAGTGTTTACCCAACTCCACCTTGTGGTTATCCATTTATTGGACCCAAGGGAACTTCTGGGCTCGGGTGTTCACACCGAGAAATGTCAGGCATGTTCAGGAGATGAATCTCTGATTCGTGCAGTGTTGTTGGTGGCGCTAACCGATGATGGATTGGAGAAAGGTGAGGCGCAAGTCTCCATATGGCGGAACTCAGTGGAAGTTATCACGGCAAATGACGACCAACTCTCACACCGGCAACACCACCCACGCATTAGACCTGTCTCGCTCTTTAATAAACCAGTACACTGGAAAATGATTATCTCGTAAGCTGTAAAACAGTCTGCCTCAGAGATAAAACAAGAGAAATTAGTTCCATGATGTCTTTAGAATAAATCACACTGAAAATTATAATTTGCGTGAAACTGGAATTGTTATGTGGGTTACAACAATATATTTATTTTCTAACCAAACAGTGTACCTCTCTTCAGAAGTTCTTGGCTATTTAGCAATTGACACCTTGATATTTATAATTATAACTAGCCTGTAAGTACGAACTACCTGATATGTCGTGTCGTGGAATGGATTTCTTAATAACCAAGAAGCACGCTAGCAAATAACTTATTTAACTAAAGTGGCTGAACAAAAGTGCTTCATTGTTTTGTTTATTTTGGGGTTTTACGCCGTTAAAAGTTATTTCACTTATATAACGGCATGCCAGCTCAATGGGCGAAGGAGTGAGCCGCGACGTCACTGGAAACAATCAGAGAAGACAAGACAATCGCAGGGCGAATTGCAAAAACGTCACAAACAAATTGGCTTCGTATTGCCGATTTGCTCTGAGAGAACCAGGGCAACTGGAAGCTCTCTCCCAATCGCCCGGGAACAAAATTGAGGTCAAACAACAAATATTAGTACGTGGTGGTATTTTAATTGCTCTAATCAATATTCCATTTCAAAGTACTAAATTACATTGTTCAAGCTGCAATAATGAACAGCAACACAATGATAATAGGGAGGTGAACCTATTAAGGACTAATTCTACGCTTAAAGGACATGTTATGGTAATATTGCTGCCGCCTGTACCAAATAAACGACTGAGCAGGTGTCCTGTAATTGGAATAACTTTGCACCTTAATTGTCCAAAAAAACTAAAGTCATGTATTTTAAATTAGGTACGTTAGCAAACACGTCAAAAACATTTAAAACTTAGCCTTCAGGATGGAAAACAACCTAAGTCAAGAAAGCGAATTTCCATTTTTAGGGTTTTTTTTTCTTTTTTGGAGCTACATTTTTGAAGATCTAAGTTTTAAAGTAACTAAATTATTCTAATTGTCAAGGATTCTACCCATGCAGAGTGCTCCAAAACAACTTAATTCACTTATCTAAAAGTGCGCCGTCCATAAACTTAACGCCCACAACATAAATCCATGTTGGAGATAATGTCCCAAGACGGAAACCTTCCCAACACGTGTTCACATTTTTAGAAAATCAACATCGACATTAATTATGTTATCGTTTGAACTTTATATATGTTATACCAATCCATATACTGTTACAATAATGAAACGGTATTAAATAAACAGATAAATAGTATTAAAAAATTCTGCTCTGTGGAACAGATTTGTACAATTTATAATTAGCACATACTTTTGAGATTTTATTAAAACAAAGTACAGGTGTGTCGATCTGGCTTTAATTCTTGTACGTGACATGGACTGTGTGCACAAAACTTGGTAGTTTGTGTAATTAGAATTGCTGTCGCGACACCGATATTTTATAGTAAAGCTGTTTTTACATTTTACTTTCCGCACCAACAGTTAATTGGATTTCAGTGGAAAACGATAAAGGCTTGATTAAAATGTAATAGCAGTTTTGTTAACAAATTGATGTGGTTATACTTTTAAGTTCCCCCCTCCCCCTACCTTCAAGAGCTGTGATATATTCAATTCGGTTTATATATACACACTGGCAGTCTAACACGACCACAACCAAATGTTTTAGTATATGCTTCAAAGGCAATGAGAACAACGACATTTGTTTACATTAACTGTTCCTTAATTAAGTCCGACAGAGGCGACGGAACTGTTCTACCAGTGTCCAGACTTCTAGAAGACATAAACACAGTGACAATGCTAGACCTTAGGTAGGCTTATTTATCTCCCACGAACGCAACAGAAAGGCGAGAACACAATTATCAAATCAACCTAGTCTAGGACACATAGGTGCTTAAGAAAAGCGCGATACACCAATCTGTGTGGAGAACTGATAATAAGCAGAATAACAATAGGTCTATATCTAAATTATCCATGAAGCAGTATGAATTTCAGTATGGGGCTTTGCAATAATTAACAAAATAATATGTTACGTTTTTGACCATGGAATAAAAACATGACTATTCTATATAGATATTTCCTGTTTTCCCCACCCCTACATCTGCTGCATGACTGGTCAATATATCTGTATTTCAAATGCTTTAATCCTTAACAGTTGTTAAACACGAGAGCACATGTTATATCGTGTCAAGAAATGTTGAACGTAACCATCGGTCATGCACATATAAAAATTGCCCAGCCAAATTAATTCCATTTACTACGTCTAAGCCCATTCGGCCACTTAAAAACAGTGATATTTGTGTCAACCATTTTCACGAACAACGCAGACAACAATACATGTCGCTTCCACAGTCACACTGCCACTCTCTCATACTCAGCAACTGACATAAAGACTTGTTAACATTTTATCCAGAAGCGTTAATGGAGTAATGCTGTAGACAATGCAGGAAACGATTAGTGCCCTTGACATTGGCAATTGAACTTGTTGTTCTCGTCTTTGTCTTAGGTTCAGCCTATTAAAATCACGCGAAACATCAAGTGAAATTCACTAAATATCGAATTCCTTCGAAGGATTTTATTATCTCTTTACTGTACTGAACGGCTGACAAATTTATCTTCGATAACAATGATTTACAATTGACCTGGATATATTCGTAGGGTATTGTGAAATCCGTTACGCAGACTAGCTAGCAGCTCGATAACATAGATTAAGTCGTCTGTCTCTCGACTGGCAGCCTATGATCAAATAACGAGTTTCAACCATGATAGATCAAACAATTTAGACCTTTGCGTACAAAACGACGCTGTAGCAGTTAGGTCATCTCCAATTTGATTCATTGCATATTGGGAAATATAATCGCGCTGATTAGTAGTCACAATGACTAACGAATAGCTTAGTACGGATTTAGTCTGCAACAAAAGAATTATTGACCATTGATTCATACAACCTACAACCTATTAATCAATTATACACCCTCAGTACGCCAAGTACACATAATATTAGTATTATATAAATATGGAAGAATGTTGTATAAAAGTGTTAACGTCTTAAGTTGAACAGCAACCAAGATACAGCCCGAACAAGAAAAAGACAAAATGCTAATTTGCATGTTTTTCTAAATTGCAGATCTACTTATAAAGAGGAATGGTGCATGGAAGTTTTAAAATCCTGCGTTGAACAGTAGCCAAGAGACAACCCGGACAAACTTCCCGAACTGATGGACAGACGGACACACAGACGGACGGACAGAAAAAGTAAAACATATATGCCTCCCCCCTCCCCCTCCCCCCCTCCCCCTCTAATTTGGGGGCATAACTAGTAAGATCACAAATATTAGTAGAAAGTTATAAAGCTAAAATCGAAAAGTAAAAGATAGTCTTGAAGGCTGGAGGTTTAAAAAAGGTGTGTTCTAAGCTGACACAATCCATGTTCGTTCAGTTATATCTCCCACGCCGGCCACGCGTTACGTAGGGGATAAATCACGTTTAGGGGTTCTTCTGCCTGTCAACCGTCACACATCTTGTCAACGGGCAACCCTAAAAAATCTCTGGTAGGAATTATGCTAACTTGCTTTTGATGACCTCGCTATCTGATAAACTTCAAGGTCATTTAAAAAAACATTATTGCTGTCTGTCGGTTTGGGTTTATTTCTAGTGTTGGGTTATCAACAGGATTTCTACAGAACTAGTTTTAATTTCGAGACAATTTCCTGTGTGTGTTCTATTGTCGACTGTTTCGGAGATGCATTGTTGGTACGTCTGTCTCTTTGTGCGTTTTGCATATGAATCCATCAAAGTATGAAATATATAAACATATTCCCTTTGCAAGACAACAGTGAACTTCAAACTTCATTGTCGAAATTTCAATAGTTCATGTCTGTTTCCATATTTTATTTCCATTTTTATCACTACTTGCTTCAATCATATATTTCTTGCAATGGAGAAACTTTTTTTTTCAACATAACCAACCATGCCATAGTTGATGGTTGCCAGACAAGTCGTCATACAAACCTTAAACACTGGGTTAAACACCAATCCATCATACATTTGTTAATTTTAATCGAAGCTGGTCGGTATATATGTTTTTAACAACCGTTTTCGTTAGACGTGTGAAGACACGAAAAAAGGCAACCAGTAGTTAAGACAAACATTAAATATGTACGGCAAATGATTTCCATGTCAGATTCCAGATTCTGTTAAATAATTAAACATTTCTAAGGTCTGAATAGACCAGATAAAATCTCCCAACACACACAATTGACGTTTTATCATTAAAGAAAAACACGTAGAACGTATATCGGTAAAATAATGAACAAAATATGAAACAAAATATATTTAGTTATTTTGGAAAATGGAACGTTTTAGCTATTTTCAATCTATTTCTTTTCTGTTTGTCTCTTTGTCAAAATCCTGATAGAACTGCATTTGATCCTTTAAGCAAATTATCGATCAAAGTTTGCTGAGTGTTTTATCTTTCGTTAGTTTGCTTTTAGTTTCAGAGGCTTTTACAATGACTTTGTTGATTCTTATATCCAGATATGATACTCTCCTCCCCACTTCAGAAAATAATAAATGGATAAGGTCGGTTATGAGCTACGTGTTTTATAGATTAAGATTGATATACGTTACTCAAGGGTATTACCCTCAATTACTATATGTCAGAAATTGGTACCTAAACAAGTGAAATGAAAGATTGTCCATGGGATCGACAGGTAGAAGGGTGTCTCCAAACTTCTCCCTCACTTATAATCTGTTTATACTCAGAAACACAGATTAACATACTTCGAACGAAAATTTCACGCATTTGGAATAGGTGCATGGTATGTCATAACAGTTTAACTCACTTTCTTACTAAAATTGACCAGAAATAAACACTAACCAAAAACATAATGCTTCTATTAAAGACAGAAAGTCTGACAATGCATTTGATTTTTGAATTATTGACTAACATGCTACAATAACAAATGTATTGGTGAGATTTACAATGTGTCCATGGAAACTGAATGAGCTGTGTGACGAATCTGTAAGCATGTGGCTGTCCTAAACAATGACTGTCATCATAAGCAAATGCTTTGAATTCTGACGAGCCTTTATCGAACTCCTCATCGTAGTTATCTCTTTATTGGACCCGAGGGAACTTCTGTGCTCGGGTGTTCACACAGAGACGTGTCGGGCATGTTCATGAGTTGAATCCTTGATTTGTGCAGTGTTGTTGGCGGCGCTAACCGATGATGGATTGGAGAAAGGTGAGGCCCAAATCTCCAGGTGGCAGAACTCAGTTTATGTTATCGCAGCAAATGACGACCAACTCTCACACCGACAACAACACGCATGCATTAGACCTGTCTCGCTCTTTAATAAACCAGTACATTGAAACATGATTATCACGCACGTTGTAACACACTTAGACTCCAGTCTGCCTCCGAGATAATAGAAGAGAAATGAGTTTTACGATGTCTTTAGAATAAACCGCACTGAAAATGGTAATTTGCGTGAAACTGGAATTGTGAGTGGGTTATAACAATATATTTATATTCAAACCAACACACTTTATGGCAGGTTAAGAAATTCGTGGCTTTGTTAGATATGGGCGCATTGGTTTTAATAATTATACCGCGGTTGTAATTATCAATTACCTGTCTTATATATAATAGGTTTGTTAATGACCAGGAAGCACGCTAACAAATAACTAATTTAGCTATATTCATCGTCCCTTCTGTATCGTACACAGTGCGACGTTTCATAGGACACTGCGTCATGCCATTACGTATTAAACAATAGTTTTTCACTCCTACACAATACTTCAACAGTATTGGGTCACATATCAGTGCTTTATTCTTGTGCAAAAAAACTTCGTATATGTTATCACACAGCAGAAAATATGACTTTCGCAAAACAATGGTTATCTACTCAAAGACATAGTTCATTAACATCACACCAATATAAGGTTTCACTTAGCAGCATTGTAAGATTGTTATATGTAACATTCGGGTGGTTTTACTAACGCACCTTGGACAATCCAAGGAGTTTTTTGATTGGACTACTTGTACATCATTATTGCCATGACTTTGATTATGTGTACGGATAAGACTAATGGTTCTACGAAGTAAACAAAATGCTTCTAAATGTTACTACGGTATACTTTTAATATTTTAAGCTTCCATATTAGATCAGGTTTATAAATAACGATTACAATTCGTTGTTTTCGCTTATTGTTTCGATCGGGGTTGAAATAGTATTTCATCGTGTTTATGGACTCATTGTCTGCGATGGAATTATGCTTCACACAAAGGTATAGTAGACATAACGGGTTGATGACACGCATAGCTACACAATTCCTCGTCTGAATTCCACCCTCCCTCCAAGACAAACCCTGATGTACGCGGAGAGCTATCACAACAGAAACAGAAATGACCCACATCTTCTAAGCGCATTTGACAAGCGTTAAAATACTTCTTTAACGCCGGCCATAAATACAAGTTTTTTGGGTTGACGTTAAGGCTCTTCCAGAGTAAGACAAAACAATTTGACGATACAGTTATTTGCTGATATGCCTTTTGTGCCCCTGTGGCAGAGTTTAGTTTAACCATATCGATGATACAATAACACCAAATGCTACACCCTTTGCAGTAAATGACAACATCATCATCCCTACATTTTCCAGTCCAATGGTGAGAAATGACATAAAGGGATATCTGAGTTTATTATATTGAATACTTCTTTCCAAATGTGAAATCACGAAAACAAATGGTGGATATTTCCTCTAACTAAATGTTAAATAGGGGATATAAAACGGAGGGGTTAATATTGATGCTGCTCGAGTGCTAGAATCAGGTAACCCACGAGACGCAAAGCACATTCACTCTTTCACGAGAGCAATATATATTATAGTATTCAAGCTTCACGGTGAAATATTATTTTTTACGTAAGTTCTGCGCGGCGTGGTGAAACGACACGCATTCGTGTACATCTAACGTCCTTAAAGACACAAAGGTCTTTGACGCAGAAGAATTTGAAGTAAAATAATTTTTAAAAAGTGTTCTTTTATGGAATTGAAATATCACTTTTACGAGTGACGGAAATCCTGACATATAAATAATAAATAATATTGTTGTTTTAGTTTTTGTTTTGTTTTTTTGTTGTTTTTTTTTTGGTTTGTTTTTGGTTTGTTTTTGTTTTTTTGTTGTTTTTTTATTTTCTTTTTGTATTTTGGTTTTTGTTTTCATTTGCAGTTCGAGGATGGTCGATACATTCGTCCCCATGTAACAAATGTAATTTTTTACGCAGGAACTCGATTATCTAAGAAGGCCAACACGGTTTGGAATCAGAGTTAAACCTCACGAGGTCCTTTATATGCCTTCTTCGAGACAGGAAACTATGAAAGAGTAAACAGCTGTAATCGACTAATTACGCTCGTGCAAGCAGTGCAAGTGGTTTATTTTGGCCGTATGTACAATCATGCTTTACCTCCATGGTACAATTTAGATCACATTTACGTCTGATTACCGGTTTGTCATATCGGTTATAAATAATAAATGTTGCATTTATAATAATGCCAAGCTTATTACTAAAAAAAGACATAGCACCACCATCGATTACCTTGAAAATAAAATGAGTAAGTAAACATCTGCTGGGAAATAATGATGTCCATAAATATGTGAGTTGTAGTTATGATAGAGATGGCTGAATGTTTTGTAAAGTCTTACAGGAGTACAGTGCTGAGCTATTACCATATATCAATGGGTTGGTGGTAAGAACGACGTGAACCCCAATCAAACAATCAAACAACCTTGCTGCTAGCATTATTCCTTCTTTTGCATGGACCATAATATATTTGAAGGCACGCCTCTAATCTCTCCGCCTTAATTACAATTGATGGATATTTGAATTAACTAACAACCTAATAAACCTTATTCCCTATACGCCCATCTCGCATTTAATACGAAACAAGCTATTAATACGGCAATCGTCCAATCTTGTGGCCAGTGCAAAGATTAATGGATGAGAAACTGATGGTTAATGGAGTAAGAAAAAGTCTGGACGTCTCGCCGATCTCTATTTACATCTGTCGTAAACACTCTTCCACATACAGTTCATTATGTCGTAATTTACACTATTGGCTAGAGCCATAAGTAGGTTACAGCTCAACCGTGGCTCCAAAGATAGCTAGACTGTATCATGCTGAAATAGCTGAATACAGTGCTAAATACAAACATATAGTCCGGCTATATAGTCAAGGTACCAGTCGTATTAAACCAATCATACGAATTCGTATTTATGAGATATCATCGTGACAGCTACTGGGAATAATTCAATTGAGTTACTGGTATGTACTGTGACAGAAGGCGGTTGCTTGAGAGCTTCCAGTTGCCCTGGTGCTCTCAGAGCAAAGGGTGAACACGAGGCTTTATTTGTCTTTGCGACGCGTCCTGTTCTGTTTTTGTTTGTCCGCAGTGACGTCGAGGGTGGTTTTCTTCTCGTCTGTCCATCTCGTTGTCCGATTTTCTCGTTGAAGTATGCGTTGAAATTTAGGAACCATTTTTAACATTACCTTAAACCGAATACTCTAAGAAGTTCCTGTAACATTTATAATATTTATTTGGCTCCCCCAGTCTATTGTGACACAAGTTTTCCTATTTTAGATTTAGTAAAAATGCATACATGTAAAAAAAAACACGGCATGCACTTGGCAGTCAGTGGTCATGTCAAATACATAGTGCCAAAAGAAAATACCAGGTTTGTACCAAAATAACTAAATTGAATGACTGTTCTTATTGCCCAAATGGCCTTAGTTTATTTACATTAAGGTTTAATTCATTACTCCGTTCAAATGTGTTAATTGCATTAACCCAGTAATTTCGTAGATTGCCCCTCGGCTAGAAGTCATTCATTGGTAACATGTTATATAACTGAGACGATCGCATGAAAAGGTTTTACTTCGCGTAAAGGTATTAGCAGGGCAATACGCGTATCCCGTATTATAGGCAAAGCTAATTTACTCTAAAGTGTACAACTGGCCCAGCATCTCTGGGAAGCCTTTGGTATAGTTTATAACCTAGGGTAATCAATCAAGAACAAATGTAATTGATTACAGTCGAGCTAACTTTTGAGATGGACTGTCGCAATAAATCATATAGACCAAGTCAGACCTAGTCAAGTAATACGCATATGGATCATAATTTCAACAAGCACACGACTGCAATGCTTCCATTGCATTAACTGGCCTTTCAAGCATTACTTTATGAATATTTCACTTAAACGTGTATTGTACAGGAGCATTTTATTCAGTGCAAACATTCAATATGGTCTATAGTGTTGTCAAGGAGCTGAGTAGTCTAGTTCATAACAGGCAATCGTAATTTGTGCTCTGGATCTATTGTCAAACACACCAGAATCGACATTTTATATGATGCCAGAATATACTAAGTTTGCTTCAAAGTATAAAGTACTTGTAACCGTATGCTGGCTACACACATAGATTAACGTTTATAGAATATAAAAGGGTTTTGGTTTGTTTTGTTTAGTTTGTTTTTTAAGTAATGTTGATTTGAGGTGGCACTTCCTCCGAAGGTCAACGGATAATGTCATTGGTATTAATTATATCATTATAAATATACAACATGTATTTGTACTTGGTCTTTTGGAGACTGGTGGACAAGACTTCAAGAAGTAATAAGTCCGAATTGTGTGTGGTCTTCACAAGTGATAAAGACGGCTGTTTGCTCAATATCAGCGGCCCAAGAAGAATAGAAAAACAACAGCACTATGAGTGAGCATACCATGCCCTGTTCCGGGGAAAAAACTAGTCGCATTTAAGCCAAAACAGATAAGCTACACAGCAATGAAATGTATCTATATATGATACTAGTCTGAACTCGGCGTTCAAATCCCAGTTGGGGCAAGTTAAGTTTTCTTCTTTTATTTAAAACGTAAATAACATTGTAAAAATAACCTTAGGCAACACTAGGAATGTCAAATGGCGTGAATATTGTTTTCCCCGAGCATAAAACAGTTCAGTTTAAATTAAAATATATTTTTTTTAATTTTATTTTTTTTTAAATATTTTAGCTTTAAACTTTGTATACATGGCAGTCAAACCCCAGATTGTGAAGGAAGGAAGTGGCAAATCATAATTATTTAAAAATTAATCCTAATCCTCATATATTAAGGAAACACAAAACTAAATGAGGCTTTAACTACAACCAGCGTTTTAAATGCTATACTTTATCTAATCGAGACAACAACAAAACTAAATGAGGCCTTAACTACAACCAGCGTTTTAAATGCTATACTTTATCTAATCGAGACAACAACAAAACTAAATGAGGCTTTAACTACAACCAGCGTTTTAAATGGCATACTTTATCTAATCGAGACAACAACAAAAATCAATATTTAGAACGTCTGTCTTTCAAATCGTTCCATTGATTGACATTCGGGTAGGTGAGAGGATCTTGATACACCTAAACTGGGCTGAGTATGGCCTTAAAGCACTTTACCGGATACAGTGGGTGGCTACATAGAATGGTCCACAATGGATGTGTTTGTTTTATTGGAGTTTATCGCCGTATTTAAGGTGATTTCACTCATATGACAGCGTACCACACCAATGGGTGAAAGAAACCACTCTTTACGACACTGGCAACAAACAAAGACAAGACAGGACAATCACAGGACATAATACAGAGACATCACAAACAGATCGACCCCATGATGCCCTTTAACTCTGAGAGCAGCAGGGAAACACGAAGCTCCTTCCCAACCCGCCACTGGTTCACATTGGAAGTATATTTTCTGTTCAGCGAGACAGATAACATCCGCTGTAACTTAAGTTATACTAGCAGAGCCAAAGCGACATATATATCACAGATGTTTCATTCGCGGACTTAATCCCCGACTCTTAAGAGTTATGCTTATTCAAAATGGCAAACATGAAGTTATTATTTTCTGGAATCTGTACTATACATGATGCAGACATTTCTATTTCATTTGTTTCAGGCATGCCAGTGACATATCGCCAGTATAATCTGCGTGTAGAATGCTGTGCAAGCAGACGCCAAAAATAGCAACCTAAAAATATGTCCGTACTCTTGAGATTTTAGTTCATGTTGAACAGATATTAAATCGAATCTCTTCTGTGATCTGATAAAACAATGGTCAATTAGAGTGACGTCCACAAGGGCTCGCTTCCGAACGGGGAGATAACCCTACTAGTCTTAAGCTAGTCCTCTGTGTTCACCGGGATTTCCTATAACAATCTGGAAGACTATGTTTCTCGTCAGTGGCAAATTCCCAAAGCTATTTATTATTGACGCGACGGAGTAGCCTGATCAAACCCACATGATGTTTACAATCAAACAAGCGGTAAAGATTTATCATAAAGAAGCTATTTGTATCCGCTAGTTGGACAGGATTAAGACACGTACCAATTACTGATGACCTACTTTCTGCTAATAGAAAGGCAAGACAATACTAAAACCACTTCCCGACTACAGCATATTCGCATTAATAAGTAAGAAGACGCGCTGAGCATGGATTTCATTTCCACTGAAATTTCCCACAGACGCAATGATAATGTGGCGTAAACTAACACGGAAAACAAATCGTTAAACAAGGTTGTTTTTATCTGTATAAGGAACACATATTTGAATAAGGACAACATATTGTGACTGGATTTACAGGAATTCGCCTTGTAACATTGTCAAGGAACTGTTATTCCTATACCCCAATTCTTTTTTTAATATGAATTTGAACTCGACAACAATGAAATAATTAATTTATTAACCGAAAGTATTTATGTTTGGTAGGATGCACTTTTCACCACAGAACCGACTTTTAAGTTAGCTAGTTGCAATGAGAATGTTCGAAAGCTTTTGTTTGAGCCATTATTTGCCCTTCATTGCATCAAATGACTTCGTCACTCCAATCTAGACAAATATCTCATACATAATGACACACAGTTTAGCCAGGTCCCTATTGAATGAGTATGGCAATAATCTCACCTCGCTTTTTTGTTTTTGGAAGAATTAATGGACAATCGACGGTCTTTTTTTTTTTTTTACAAAAGGCTCATGGTGGCATTTATATCTTGGGTACTTGAAAACAATATGTGGATTGGGGTAGATACATTAAGGGGATACTAGGCATACTTTAACCAGTGGGACGAAATGATCAAGAACAAGTTGAGATATGTAAAACGAAAGTAAAACTCCATTTGACGTGTTTTAACGTTGGTTTTTTTTATTAAAGATGTTTCATATAAACTATGTTTGTATCCAGCAGCTTGTCCTGTTTTTTAACCAACTGTGGTTACTGACGTAAGTCCGGTTGTTGAAATAGGCCCAGACTGATACTCGTTTATAGCTATAAAACTGGGACATCTTCTCACTGGCTGCAAGGAATATTGCACATTTGTGAAGAATCGATGGCGTAGAAATAATGTTACGCATTTGCATATATAAATCATTTTGATTTCATATAGTTGAGCGGATTTTTGTGTAGAGTGGTGATGATATCGCCCTGAATTGGCCTAAAGCACTGCAGTCTAATGGTTAAAATAGGTTTTTCAGGTAACAGGCTGTTAGAGTTTGGGCGATAACAGCCAATCTGATCCAATATACAATCTATAGCCACTTATTGTATTCACAAAGGCTAGCCTAATTTCCTGGACGACTGATAAGAAATGAGTTTGAGCGATCTCCTTTTTTGCTTTGAAGTCGAATCTGTGGGATATACTTTAACATAGATGGTGTAATATTAACATACTATTAGCGTTTTTTTTTAAGAAGATATGTTCCGGATAAAACTGCTGCCAGAAAGATTAGGAAACAAGATGTACAGCGACTTACGATCGATCAGTGCTGTAGCCCATGGTGACAGGACATTATTTTATAGTCATAGATCTTGTTGCGTTAACATAATAAGTGCAGTGAATTCTCTGTAAAATTATTCAATTACGGAAATACACAGGAAGTATTGAGTTTAAGTAACAAAAATAAACGTTTTAAAGAATTATGCGATGTTTACATTTCTATTTGACTACAGAAAGCAAAATATGCGTGCCTATTCATCTGCATGGGAGAGATATATATTATAGATAAGCTTGAATTGGATGAATGGAACAGCATTTATGTAACTATCCTATGGCTGTTTTCTTTAAATTAACTGTATTATAGAATCAACAATTAAATAATAATTATAAGAACTGTACAAATATAGTATTACTAAGCAACTGCTATACATAAAACTATTCTTGCTGATTAAACACGTCTAAGTGTGGATTCGTTGTTTTTAGATGTTAGCTCTTCGATCATTTTTGTTTTACCACTCTTCTCCGTCTTGTCGACAGCGTGTTAAATAAGCTCTCATTTCTGTACAATTTTAACTGCATGGTCATATAATTAAAATTTTCGTACTAAACGCAAATGATCTCAATGATACAACATATATGTCTGTTAACAGATAATATTCAAAACAATGTATGGTCTCAGACAACCAGATAACAGTATAAAAACGGTAATGATATAAACCCCCGAGATCTAGCGTTGGGTCACAGTCTCTAGCGCCCTCAATCTGCCAATGTTAAACGAATACGCTTCCCTGCACTTGACGCTGTATTAATGTAGACTGGTCAGTTGATAAAGAATGCAAAATGAATACCGATTCTAGCCACCTATATTTACCATTTTCAAATGAATACGCCATGTAGACTCCGCAGTTGATCAAGAATACAAAATGACTACTGATTCTAGTGCCCTATATTTTTCTATGTTGAAGTAATGGCACACTATGGTATTGATACTAGATCGTGATAGACCCGGCAGTTGGTCAAGAACAAAATAGGACTACAGATGCCATGTTAAACGAATATTAAACTGTTACTAGCATGAAGTCTATGCTAAATGATAGCTTATCAAGAATACAATATCTCAGTGGCATACACCACACACAACAGCTCTGCTAATAGTGCACAGTCTACAACAGGTGAACTCGACAGAAAAAAAGTGAGCCAAAAGTCAGTCAATAATTATTTATTCAAAATTCAGTAATACCCATGACTTACACTTCTCAGGTTGTTTTACATCAGGCGAATTGCATGCAATCTGGCAATATCAACGGCTGACAAGTCTCCACTTCCCCCAAACAATAAAATAAAAACATAGCTGAATGGCATGATGGCACCATAAAGCTCTGGATATAGGAGATTCCGTTAATGGTTGACATTAGAAAAAGTGTCAAGACTCTGAATTACGCTCGGATCTGGTGACCTTCTGATGTGGAAATTACATCATCAATATTAATACGGTAGCTTTAGGATAAGTTTGTGGGATGGGAAATTGTCATCTCTTAACGCAGTAGCTGGCAGTGCTAATCACAGTGGTCTTTCATATGCGCATGCTTTTATAATGTTGTTGGCATTTATGGACCTAAGATAAATACACAGTTATGAACAGAGAAGGCACTGGGTGCATATAACTGTAACAGTCCCTTTGTCTATAAGTTCGTATGTCCGTTATTTTGCTCGCTCTTTCTCTGGCTCGTTCGTTTCATTGATGTTTAACATCGCACTCATTCGTATTTCACCTAGGAGGCGATTGGAATGTCGATGTTTGGATAACAGAAGGGAAGCCCTTTAAAACAGTCCCAAATCACTGGTTGGTATATACAGCATTACAGAAACAGTTGGTATATATGGCTTTACAGAAACAGTTCATATAAGCTTGTACATCCTGACAGAAACAGTTGGTAAATATTGAAAAAGTTATCACACAGGCACAGGGATGCTCATCATGTTTCTCAATAGATCTTAATCTCGAGTTGTTATGGGTTACCTATAGTCATCTCGAGAGAAGGTAATGACCATTTAAATGGTATATAAAGTAATGAAAAATTTGTAGCAAACAAGATAGTCAGTATGGGTAAGGAATAAACAAAGATATAGAAATTAACAAATGAATGTATCCGCTAAAGAGAATGAGCGTTACAACCTGTCTGATACAGAAGAAAGTTTCACCTTTTAGATTTTTGTTTTTCTTGTAATGGATCTTTGTGAAAGAAGAGTAGGCATTTTAGGTACAAGAATTTGATATTCCTTTATCAGGAAACTAGCAACCTGGGTGCTAGGTTGGTCATATTGGAATACCAACGGAATTATTTCTTTTTTAGACTGTTTACCTGGTTCCCAAATGAAACCTAGTGGATATAAAGTTTGAAGTGTTTTCATCAAATAAGCTTCTCTTTCTTAATGGTTTTGTTTAGTTATATCTTCAGAGGGAATAATTTGTGATTTTTTTCAATTGGCTGCATTTCAAAATGAACTTTAGCCGAATGATTAGGAAGAGAAAAATGTTCAGCTATTGGGGATATGAGTTTTTACCTAATGGAACACAAATCATAATGATTGTTGACTCTAATCCGATGGAAAGTGTTGGTGTCACCGGCGTATTGTTTCCGAAAACTTGTTACTTATCTTACTTATGAGGTATACCACACTTTCTGAATCACAATTCAAACTGTCTACCAAAGAATAAACATTTCTTGTCTGTTGCCCAACATAGGAATCTTTACCTGGTATGTGGTGTTTGTGTAAGAGCTGTTTCTATCACTTGGCTTGAAGATGAAGTACAACAAGCTCACTTGAGTTTTATTCCGGCTGAATGTGTTCAAAATGTTTAATCATTCATGTATAACATCAAATTCAGTGAATAAATAATAAATCAGTTATCAAAAAAGTTACGTTATTCTGAAACAGGTTTATCTGTTTAAATAAGTTTTGAGAAACGAATAAATGTTCTTGATCGTTAAATCATAAAATCTTTTCAGGCACATGCAGTGATAATATAGCTCGGGTCTCCAGATCTGTAGATTGCGTTGGAATGGGTTTGTGATCTTACTTCAGATGGATAGACATATAGCATCTGAAGCAGAAACTACATATTTACTCATATCTGTTCTGCATCATCACACTGTTACACAAATCTTTAAGCGTCAACATGATTTCTCTGTAAATTGATCATATGTAACAGTATTACTTCAGCATAAAGCGAAATACACGATGATGTTTGAAAATGAGATAAATATATACTGCAATATTGATATAAATTGCCTATGGAAAATCATTCATCAACATTAACATTGTGGAAGACTATAGTTATACAGTACTGTTACCGTTGATATATTGACATACCAGTGAACCATTACAGATAATCTGATGGCTAGATATAATTCGTTAGCGAAATGAGGAGGCTAAGCCTGCAATTACTTATGTCATCTAATTATCACTAGCGTTTAGATGAGGGTAATTTGATGTGTCGATTTCAGCAATTATATATTTGAAGCCGGAACACAAATAATCAGAAAATAGAGATTAATAGGTAGAGACGCCATCTTGAACTTTACAGTCGTAGGCCCCATCAGAGTAATGTATCTCTGTTTGGTTCAGAAGGCTTAATTCAGAATTTACCTAGTTTTATATAAACACATGAATTATCATGGGTCATATATATACAGAAATTAACACGACTATTTCAATTATGAGGGATAATATTAACCTAAATCCAGACAAGATAGGAGAATGTTACTCGCCATGTGACCTGGATGTCGCCAGATGATCGACTCGCCACATGAACAATTTCCACGGCACATCATTATCTCCGCCAAACCTCAATACATAATCAAGACAAATGACTAATGAGTTTTTGTATTCTGTTATCCTATGGCATTTTCATCTGATTAGTGTGTTTTGCAGCCAATAATCTCATCAACATCTTGCGGAATCAATTTGCTGCCAATACGCGAGTGCAATCTTGCCTTCGGATAAGAAATAAAGAACAGCATGTCATGTCTGTGTAGCAGATATTTTTCGTCTCAAATTCTAAAAGCCTTTTTTACCGCAATTCGTGTTCTCGCAAGTACCGTTTTAATAAATATATGCAAAAGCAGATTTTCACATAGAAAAACGTCAAACATAGAACAACATGTTGCCAGTGTACAAATTGATAACTGCGAATTTTTTAGACACAAATTTAACACACTGTCTTACACAGCTCGTGTTTTCGCAAGCACTGTTCAATATTTGTATACATGTATATGCAAAAGCATAAAATAATGTTTTTCTTTTATTATTATTATTATTACTATTGAGTTTTTATGCTCAAGGATCGTTATAAATTGTGTTTGCGTGATCCGTTGATCAGCGGAAACTGGTGCACTGTAACCGGTAATGTAGGCTGCTCCGCTTATCCATTTTGATGGCGGGGACAGTAGTACGAAATGGCTCTATTCAGTGTTTACCATAACATTCTCTACTGTCACACAAACCAAAACAAAGTCTTGATGTTTATGAGTCATTCAATCTCAAATAAAAAAGCAATCGCCATTGACAAAAAACACACATGTGATGGTGGAAAACACATCCGAAAAAAATATTATATTTTGTAATACGGGTAGGGTAATGTCAATGCAATATGGCCACTCAATATTGTCCCGAATTTTTTTTTTAAATTTAAATCCAGAAAGAGTTGATGTTTCTACATTTGGTTATAATTTATATCTATGATTTAATAATCTACATGAAACAATACTTCAAAACAAAGCTTATCTTAAATGTTAAAATTAAATTAAACAGAAAGGAAACTGTTGTAACAAACAGATACCTTTTCTAGCACAAAGATTGAAAACAACTTGACTGTAGAAAACAAACTGCAGTGTTTTCGATACTTCAGTTTTTACCACTACCTTTTCATGTGCAGCCGTGTCTATAGTCAAATCTTGTACGTGCAGTCGGCTATTTCATGTTGAAGACATCATAAGTGAAATAAACTTTTCACCAGTCTATGAAATAAATATTTATCCTTCATGCACACTTTATGGCTTACGGGTTTTGAACAATCGTCAATCTCTCCAACCATGCATTAAGTAATGACGGGTCTATTCTGTGTAAAATGAGCCAAATTGGGTCAGCTGTATCCTTTGCGACTAAACCCATTCGCACATGTACACCAACTTAGCGTTGTTGTTTTTTATGTGACTGTGTCAATTCGTCACCTCATCTACTCTGATCTTTGAGTCAGTTTGAGAAATTAATTTGGAATATGAGTGGAATAAATCAGAAAAACAACCACTTTTGAATACGAATATTGAGGAAATAAGATCATGAGTGTGGGAAATTCTACCACTTTTAAAAAACCAAACGGGATAATTAGTTTCCTCAATTTGTTTGGGTGTCCAGTTATCAGAGGGGAAAAGTGTGAACAAACGTAAATTTGATATGATTGCGTCAAACGATGTTGAATGGCAATTGTTGGGAAAAATTTGTAAAGGAAAAATTAAATGAAGTCATCAACTAAAACTTCTTCTCGATTTCAAGAAGAAGTTTTCATAGCATGATTTCCGTTTGCAACTGCTTTCGATGAGCACAAAGCGCTTATTTGTTTTAAGTGCGGCGCTGATCCTAGAGAAAAGGTTCGTCTGCCCGGCTGGTTTTGACTGGTCATCGTGTATTTATGGCTCACATAAAGACAGTTCAATACAGCACTAATATGGTTCTTACACACTTGAACAAGTACAGGAGGTATTATTTCCACTGTTTAATCTAGAAAACGTCACATAAATAAACAAAACCTAATAGAATTTTGTTTTGACGAACATTTATGCGTCCTTTTGTCGTAAGTAAATGAAAATACCATTATTTGAGGCTATCATAAAAGTATCTTTACATGCGTAATATGTATTATTAGAGTCTGTAGTTTCGAAATCAGTCGCCGAAAAAAGGTAAAAATGTCTCTGTTAAGATATCAAAGCTGTGACCTAGAATGGACAAGGGCAGGCGGGCACACAGACAGGCGGCAGCTGGGCTGGCTGACTGGCTGGCTGAATGGCTGCTTGATTGATTTATTGATTGATTGATTGATTATGTTTTGCAGTATTTCTGGCATTATAGTTATTTGAAAGCCATGTTAAAAGGAACACTATATTTTTTTTTTTGGAACCATCATAAGCACACTTTGAAATAATGAGCCGTATTCAACGACAACGTTTACTGTGCCATACCATGTTATGGATTACAATTACAATCTATTATAGCCATGGAGCGACCTGTATTATATGTGGGCGATGGAGAAAGTCAAGGCAAATTCGAGACCGACTATGCATGCAAAGAGCTGGATCTTTAGTCAGGTCTTGCGTCACATCGAAGGCTTTTATTTTCCGGCTCCCTCATCTTTAACCGAGTTGAACAAACAAACCATGTATCGATAGCGCTGGCGATAAAATCCGAGAAGGGCGGCCTCTAATAGCCAAGGGTACAGAACAAAGACCGCAATCAATGCACATTGCCAGAAGCCTTAATAGAATTCCATAACACTGCAAAGAACCACTTAATGTTTGTTTTAACATGCCCGCGTGGTCCTGGTGAGAGCAACACAGCCCACACTGTACACTCGACTCTTCCATTCTCTGCGGAACAATACTGAAAAATCAAGTATATGTGATCTAAACTTAAATACGTGACATTAATACCAATGTCATTAACGTTGCGGCTACATCAATGTATATGTAAAGGTCAAAAATTACTCAAAATCCAATTTCTCGATATGACAAACTTAAGAGGTTGACTCGAGCTACGATAAAACACTATACATTTCTATCGTTTTGTTTTTGTCCTGGTGTGTGTCTACCATTATGTGGGCTGTAGATGAGCTATATATGAAATAGAGGTCGATTTATCTCCTTCATATATCTCAAAACAGGACGTCCCAAAGGACAGGAAATTGCTAACTCCATCAGATATAATGTTGAAATCGTTCATATGCCAATATGAAGGTCTATATATGACCTTATTGTATTCCAAAGGGTTCTTATTAACCTGTACGGTAGTGGGAGGATTCCATTGGGGTTTTATATTAATAATGTCTTTGTTTAGAGAACACCATTTGCTTCTTTTATCTTCAAAGTGTTCTGACGTTAGTTTTACTTATAGTCTAGAAGGTGACGGTGTTAAGAAATCAAAGTTGTGGGGAACTCTGGTTGTCTCAATAAGTAGTGAAACTGTTAAAATTATGTCCAAGGTTTAGCACCACTGTTTTATTATATATAATAGAGTTCTATGTTGTACACTGTAGATATATAAACCTTTAAAGTCTGCCTGCATTTAGCAGGAAGGTGTGGGCAGGTTAACCTGTTCTGTATTATGTTAAAATACCTTCTTTTTTTTAGCTCAACTAGACATTCAAAGTTAATTACACAAATGAAAACTTTGTTTTTCAATAATGGCCTTACATTATTTTAGACAGTATTCAGTGAAGAAAGAAATCGAAAGTATCGATAGGTAACCGAGTTGCTACTGGAGAATCTGCCACTAAATTAACATCTCTCGCTGGGTGTATTTAATAACAACTAAACCTAACTGCATGATCGAGGAGAGTCTGGTCATCAATCATAGATTCAATCCTAATCGGACATTCCCATAATATTTTTTCTATGATAAAGCTTATTTGGCACATTACCTTCTGATAAATCTATCTGGCTATGTCAGATTAAATGGCAGATGTATTTACTCATGTTATTCGTCAACCTGTTTTGGTGTTTCTGCCTCATATAATCAATATATCCGTACAGAACATGTTATAAACCTGTATGATATATATCGGACCAGTGTAATAGTTAATACATAGCTAAAAAGTGCATAATCCCGATCGACATAGCGATTGGAAAAATTTGAAAATCAGGAAACTATATCTTTTTAGGCTCAAAAACAATATTTAACAGTGATATACCTACGGAAAGCTTCATGGGAATTTAGAACTTGAAATGCTAACATACATACTATACTTTCTGGATCACCACTACTTCATTTACGTACAGCTTACCAAACTCGCATTGTGGAATATTTCCTAGCAACACGGCTTGATGATAGATCTCCGGTCCACTGAATGAAATGCGTTACCGGTGGTTAATTATCAAAAGTTAAAATTACATAAATGACAAGACAGTTATTGCGAAACTTGGATAATTCGTACGTATAAAATATAATAAAACCATATATAAACTTATAGGCATAAAACATCGCACGGCATTTAAGAAAGTAGACCCAATACGTTTCTTATAATAAAAATAGAAATAAAAATGTATGCGTCTATAAAATCTAGTGTTTCAAAAGTAATATCATTTATTAATGCTATACTTAATGGTGTGCATGGTATAATTGGAGAGTCCATAAATGATCACACTTATCACTCTTAATGCCAATAGGAAAAGCATATAGCTGATTGTGTAGCGATAAAATTGTTGAAGTTACGTTAATCACGGTAGAATTTACACCCTGGTAATAATTACTTTCGCTACATATTAGTGATACACATTTTTACAACGTAAACAAACATACCAGATAAAAACGTTATCACGAATGACAACAAGAAGAAATGAAAAACTGAGAGTCACGCTGACACGGGGATGTCGATTTATTTAAGCCGATTAATCATTTCATGCTCTAGAAACTCCCGGAGACAAGTTTCTAAATAGATCTAAATCTCGAGTTGTTATGGGTAACCTACAGACATCTCGAGAGAATTAAGGTAAGGACCATGTACATCGTATAGAAAGTATATGATAAATAAGTAGCAAACAAGATATTCGGTATGGGTTAGGAATAAATCAACCTGCGAACTGGTATTTCAAAGAAATAAAAAGTAACCTATGAATAATTTTATGCTTCATTCTTTTGCTTTAAAGCATTTTAAAAATTTATTTGCGTTTCCCGTATTTCCGAGTATATACCACTTATTTGATAAAAATCCAATAACGAGAACGTAAGAAATGTTGTCCTATCGTAGATGAAGGAGTATTAGTGGAGTCGTGAGGCTGATGTACATGATATTGTGTGACTAGAAATGTTACAACGTCGTGACATGCGCATAATTATCGATCATACGTAGCATGGTGATGTATGTAAAACTTCGCGGACTAGCGTTTTCGTGCAAGCTACGCTTTAACGGCTTTAACAAACTAGTTTTGTTGATCAAATGCTTACATAAAACTTCTAGACGCCTAGGATCGATCATCTGATCACACTTTACTAACTGTCCAGAGACATACGAATGACATCTTTAAACAGGCGTGTAACGTGATTCGCCACTCAAAATCCAATACTCTGTCACAAAGTCTTAGACTTTATAAAGCTTTTGAAAAGTGCTTGATTTTTACTACTACTAGCTTACAGAGAGAACATTATCATATTAAAAACATGTTCTTTTGAGCAAACATGAAAACAGGGCTAATCCCTTATCAAAGAAACACACTGATTTTTAGATCAAAATCTATACCTCTAATTTTTCAATAATATAATGTTTGTTCGTATATTTACATAGTATAATATTATAAATGCTTGATTGCCAAAATGCAGTAGATCTGGGATAATAAGAAAATGAATTGATTTTAACATTTTAATATTTCGTGCATAGATTATATATGTATGACTTGTACAGATGAAACACTATTTGGTATCTAACTGCTCTGCTTTATATTGGTTATGCTATAGATTTTTAATACTTTTATACAATTGTTAAATGCATCTCGACCCTCTTGAAAATATGCGAATACCAAGTTGTCGTGGAGCCTTAAAAATAAAGATTATCGTATACTACAATAACATTTAGATAACTTATATATTTTCCCAACACATTATTTGGTATAAATGACACTCGAGCACGATAAAGATAGGACAATTCCAATTATCATAATGCCGTCAACATACTTAAAGCCATCTAATACTTCCTATAGACACCGTAACACCGAGTAAACCAAATGTAATCAAATGTTTGAATCAATGCACAAGACGTATTATCTTACAATATTATTACCCTCTGACTGTTATTAGGGTACGGTTATTAGGGTACGGCCATGACCTTATGTATTAGACCATTAGCAAAAAAAAAAGTAATTAGTTCGGTAAGAGGATTGTAATCCAAGGATAGCTGATGATCACTGCGAATGAATGTTGATTTTAAATTGATTTCGGTTCAGATGGAAGCTGTGTGTAACTCGCTGACATTAAATCACAGTTTCCTGTCTGTTCTATTCACTGTTTTTCTGCACGGTGTGTGGTGAATGGCGATTTTATCCTTTTCCGCCCGTAAGAGCATCACTAATCTGCAAAATTCATTCCTGTGAACCTGTGCAGGAGGTTATTTCGCTTAAACTATCTTTATTTAATAAGGAATTCTTTTAGAGACGCCTGTAATTTTCATCTGACTAATTCCGCGTATCAGATGAGCTTACCGTTTATAGAGTTCACCATACTCTGTTTACTTGTCAAGTAAATCCAGATGATTGCGTAACATAAGCTTTCAATTCTATTCAATATCCAATATTTTTTTAATAAACATACTTTTATCGCCCTGCCAAGACATTTTATGGCAAGAGTTCCACATAAACATTTCAGTGCCGCTTCACTGGTTTAAGCGAGACCCGAAGATTCAATTTCATACAATCACAAAGTCAATTGACATATAAGATGTTCAGACGCTTTGTGAAAATCTTCTATGATTTCGTAAAAGTTTTAAAGCATACATTTTACGACGTCAAACTTGTAACGTCTGTAACTTCATTGCCTGTCTGTTGAACGATCATCAAAGAGATAAACTTCCGTCTGGATATCACTTTCCAGACGATGGCAAATATCTTGGTCAACGTAGTAGAAAATGCATAAAATCTTTTACAAGGGGAAGCGAGCTGGCACGCTGTACATGGATACTATGTCAATATATGGATTTCAATCATCCCGCGTGGTGCATAAAAAGTTAGAAGACGTTGCCGTAAAAACAAAGGGAAATTATACTAAAATAAAACCCCAGATCGTTATACAGATCCGGTGTAAACTATACACAAGAGCCTTTACCAGAACAATCCCCCAGTAAGTGTCTGCCATAATAACCAGCGTCTCTCCTGGCAAGGATAAACCCCTGACATATATAAGATTGACCAGAATTTGACAAGAGCCTTGGTTCCCATGCAATCAAATTAGCCCCTTCATAGTATCACATCTGTAGCATATGAGTGATCATATTTATTATATATTCGTTTGTTACTTATACTTTGATATACCGAAAAAGGAGTTTAGTAGGATATTAGTATATATTGAGTCTTACTTTAGATATAGATCAAAATAACAATTCAAATGTAGTGCGCAGGTCATTTGACCCCCAAAACAACGAAAGTGCTTTTCTTTGTTACAGAGGCATCAAAACGTCGCAAATCAGAGGTTTCCCGTAAGGTATATTATAACAGATCACAGAGCGAGAATCTGTCTGGATTACATTTAATGGGAAACCTACCCTCTCTGGTCCATGGGGTTATTAGTAGAGTATATGCTGGGCACACAGATATCGCAATATCGATTCAAAGTGTAGGCCAGCGTGCGAACAGAGTGTCTTTAAATATAAATAAAATGTATTTTTTGCCAAATGTATGCTTATAAAACCCGCTAATAGGCCAACACTATGTCCACCATTATTGTTGCAACATAATCATAATAATAGTTTTAACTTTTTGGGGATATTCTGAAAAACAATTATTGACAGTTTATGCACCAAACTATTCAGAACAATGGTGTTATAAATCACAAAAATCACAAAAAATACCTTCTGCTATTGTATTAGTCTCTTGTCTATCCTTATCTATCTTACGAAAATGCAATATGGGATTATACATACCAAACACATTTGAAACCCATAGCTCAGTTCGTGTTGTCTCAAAAAGTACTCGCTTGCAACACACTCCTCCAATCTTCGACGATTATAACATTTTATCACTCTGAAGCTTATCGTTGAAAGAATATCAGCTCTTACTTTTTGTTCAAAAATGTCTTCACAACTATGAATGTATCCCTGTATCATTTCAAACTTTTTGTCATAGAACACTTGATGTTCATCTACATCAGTCACGTCAGTGTTATAATCTATACCCCTCACTGTGTACAAATGATATAATGCGTTTCTCTCTCCGGACCAAGGGCACAAGGAACTTAAATAATTTGCCCATTTCCTTCAAGGAAATTATATCCATGCCCTTGTTTAAATCGCGATTGAAAGGGAATTATGGAAAACAGGCTATAAGTTTATAACATGCCAACACTTGTCTCCACATATCAAAAAATGTATTTTAAAAAATAAGTTAATAAATAGCAATAATTATTTTTTGTTATTCTATATATGTTCTATCTTGTATTCAAGGTTCAGTAATTTTGTTCTTTAGACTTAAGTTCGCCGTTTCTCCCACATTGGTTTCAGTTTCTGTTTTATGTCAGTGGGATAAATCAAGCCCTATAAAGGGTTTAACTCCCATCTGTGCTATGCGTTTTGTACTGTTATTTTTTTTTTTTTAAATTGTGGTGAATAAAGAAATGGCAGAATGCTCAACATCGTAGAAAATGCACAGAATATTTCAGAAGGCAATGGTGCTTAATGGTTACGGAACCGAAAAAGAAGGTCACGAGATTTCCGCCAAAAAGATACCATACTAATTAGCACAATCACGTCAGACTTGAAGCAATGACACATCCCTGTGTGTGGTGAAAGTACTGTCGATTGTCAATTAGTACAGAAGTTACTCGACATCCCGAAAACAACCGAAGATACAGTAATAAGCAAGTCAAGAATGTTGCCCTTGCCGAATAGGTCTCATGGGAACATGTGTGTTATTTCCTACCCTTGAGGCATTTTTGTGATACTAGTTGGATTCATTTCCTGTAAAAATGTATTTTAAATTGTAACAGGATGTTTTGGGAGTGCTTTTCAAATCTAATCAGATAAGATAAAAACAATGCGATGCTTCACCAGATCCATAACGACAGGTGCTTGTCGCGTCGCTCCGCCCCCAATTAAAGCTGTACTACATAATACGTGGTACATTTCTTCAATTGTAATATTAACGAAAAGTCACAACCGCGGCCAAATGCGTATATCTCGTTAGCTTTTAATAAAACAGCCGATTATCACATAACATTTTGTTTATTATATCCACGTGATCGTCCGCAACTTGCGCTGGCATCTCTCTTGGCTCAATGCATTAATAGAACAAACTCTTGGCGGATTGATTTATGAAAAGAAGATTGTTTGTTTGATTGGGACTTAACGTCGGAAACCACCCTCCACACCACACCACTGGCAACAAACAAAGGCAAGACAGGACAAATACAGGACAATAACAGGACGCAATACAGACACCACGAACAGACCGGCTTCCTGTTCCCCTTTAGCTCTGAGAGCACCAGGGTTAAATGAAGCTCCCTCCAACCACCCGCATTAAGAAAAGAAAATGACACCTAAATCACATAACATTGAATGGTTATACACTGTTAAACTTTTATGTATGCATTTCATACAAATCAACTAATTTTACCCCCAAAAAGATTTGAGTAGTAGACTGTTATTATTGAGTTTGATAGGCATCGTAAATACTGCACAAACTACATGATTGGATGTAACTGACTGACTTTAATAGATGATCAATGGATAATTGAGACAAAAGCCGATTGATAAGTATTTAGGTTAAATCGTCGTTGGACACTACAGTTGCTTTGTGACGCCACGAAGATAAACTTGATTTAATTTTTACGAACCCAGTCAAACAATTGCGAAATCACTACGTGAAAGGCAAATTTAACTAAAAGTGTATTATATAGCAGCCAACAACCGTTGCATATTATAATGATACGACAGCAACCATAAACGTAGTGTGACTTAACACAAATCAAATCACGTGAGAGAAACCTAGTCCGTACGAGTCAATTGGAATGAATGTGGGGATTGATTTCGAATAAGATGAAGGTTATGTGTACCTTGCTGATATTCAATCAGACTTGCTTGTCTGTTCCATTCATTGTTGTGGACACAACCTGTTGAACGGTGACTTATCTTTTTACTCCTGTTAGCTCATCGCTAATCTGAGGAATTCATTCTAGTCGGGTTGTGCAGGACATTATTTCGCTTAAACTATCTTTATTTAATCAGGATTTCTTAGGGCGTAAGAAATTCTTTTTATAGACGCCTGTGTTCCCCATCTGACTAATTCCCCGTATCAGATCGGAATACCATTTATAGCGATCAGCAGCCGGTGTTAGCCTGTCAGGTGAAGCCTAAGTGGTTGCGTAACGGGAGCAGTGAATTCAACATTAATACCCAATTCTATACACCTTTATCAATGTGCATTGGGAGAGAAGTACATTTAGAGAAAAAGCATAAAAAAAACGCTTCATTTGAGTGACACTGGGGATTTAGCATTAGGGACGCTATAGTTAAGTTCCACAGTCTGGGATAATTAACAATTTCAATAAAGGTGTAGATATGAATGAATTTAAAGATCACCCAACCTGTTGCATTTTCCGATATATCATTGAACATCTGGCCGTATATTTTGAATAGCGATAGAACATCAAGTCTTTTTGTTATGCTTTCAGCGCAATAATAGGACAGTACGGTTCCACTGTTATCGTTTTAGCTTCCTGTGTGACGTTTAAAGCAGAACAAATAAACAGCAAACGGAGATGGTATAAATCAAGTAAAATCTTGATGATTACAGGACGCGAATTGTAACCATTAGTGACTCGAAAAAGAGGCAACCTTCTGTTATTCATCTCTTCATGGACAAAAGGTAGGAGGTCAGCGCAGTGGAACATCCACCAATTATTTAAAGATTTAAAAAAAAGCCTGCCGGGGGTATGCATAGGGACATAGATGGCTGTCTCGAACAATACCGCCTGGAATGGAGCAAGTCAGGAATAGATACCCGAAAAAAATATACTGCAAACAAAACCGACATAGAGCCCACGACCCTACAGATACCTTGTCCGTTTTATACAAGATAGTCTGTCGCAGCCATCCCCTTGTGACTTCCCACAATGATACATTGAATATCGCTTCCTGTCACAGCGAGAGGAAACCTCATGAGACAATTAAATTTACAATAGTCTCCTAAATAAACCCACATATTTGATAGTGAAGAGAGACTAATATATGATCACTTGTACATTTTCTCACATGTATTTACACGTAAACTACGAACTAGCTTCATTCATAGAGTTCACCAGGCATGGCATGTCCTACCCATGGCAAGCACAAATCGGTCTTTGGGTAAGGCACTGATTAAAATATATGCAGCGAACGACTGGACTACAGTGAGGTTTACTGTATTATCTTGAAACCAATAAGTGGACTCTTTTTCTTCAGGATTAGGCTTCGAAGGAGACAAGGGCTTTTAATTAAATTTGAGATACATTTTATTGTATTCAACATATCTCTGAATACACGTTGTAATTAAACTATATATGCAATTGTTTTAGATGTATCTCTAATCTCACTCCACATACAATTCAAAGGTTTCTTCTGATCCGAGTGGGGAATATTCTTTCTTTATAAGTGGGTCACTGGTCTGGTCCTCTCGTGTAGTTAGTGGTTCGGCAGATTATTTAACTTTGACCATCTTTGTTTAATCATGATATTTCTATCAGCCAATATGATTCAGTTAAAGGCTCTCAATATCGCATCTGACTAACTTCGAATCAGTTCAATGAGTTCATTTTCTTCTGTTAATTTGTCAAGTGAAGCCCAAGTGATTATGTAACAGTTGCTTTGAATCCTATATCATTGTCCATTAGTATTCATAAACATACTTTCATCATCATGTCAAGCCAGAAATACTGGAAGAGAAGTTGGCTGTCATTGAAAACATATTAGAACCGCTTCATTTGAGTGACACTATAGGATTTAGCTTGTTTCTGTCGCTATAGTTACAATGTCAAGTGAGATTCAAAATGTGCAGACGCTCTGAGTCAGGGATAGTCTGTGGTTTCAGTGATGGTTTAGACAGGACAAAATTTATACGACGCCTAACCTCTATCGTCTATAAAGTTCATCTTCTGGCATGCCTAGCCCCCATCAAAGAAGTATCCCTCCGTGCAATATCGTTTTCCAGACTAAAGGAGATATCTTGGTCAACGCAGTAGAAAATGCATAACATCTCTCACACAGAGACAGCGTGCTGGTCGTTTGTTTGATAATACGTCAATATATGGATTTCCAGCTCTGGTTATGCCATGCCACGTGGTGTAAAAAGATCGCGAGGAGATTCCCGCAAAAACAAAGGCAAATTATACTGTAAATAAAACCAGCACAGAGCCCACGTTCTTATGTCAATTACATATACAAGTGGGTCTACGAGAGCAATCCCCAAGTGATCGTCCACAATTATTCCGGCGACTCTTCTGTCGCCATTGCAAGAACAAATCTCTGAGGCAGATTTGATTTACAATCATTTTCTAAGAGCCCTGGCTCCCCAAAACTGATATTAAATAATCACCAGAGAAGCTAACAGCACTACATGTACGTTGGAAGATTAATCACCTTTATATAGGTTAGGTACAAGTCCACTTTACAGATGCACAGAAATGACATGTAGGTGTGGTATTAGACAATATGGCCTTCATCAAACACTTATAGCCTTGAGGCTAGGTGTAATATTTACCTAGAACAACCAAACACCTGGGTTGAATTGATCTACAACTTATAAGGCTCTTACTTCGGTGGCAATATTTATCACGATTAATGTTAATTAAAGAAGAACCCATTATTTATTATAACGTAATTTTTATGTTCCGCAAAATGTTAAAGGCTTTTAAACACAATACAAAACTTTTACATATCCAGCCACCGTAGTTAACATTCGTCATAAACAACAATATTTATGGTCATTACAAGATGAGATAAATCTAAAGAAAGCGGTGAATTATTGTTCCACAGACTTATATCATTGAAACCAAATGTTAGGAAACAGACAAACGTTAACACATATACAGCTCATCGCATGTGTGCTGTGAAAGTTCCAATACATGAACATAGGATATAGTATGCATACTATATCCCAGCATTAACGTAACGGTTCTGTTAAACAGACAACCGATTGGCTATTGTTGGATCCAAGTGTTTCATGATAATACAACGGTAACGAGCAGCTTTAATTCTTCAAAACAACATAGAACAGAAATGTATAAGACATGACGTCAATTTTAGTACCAGGTTTAGGGTAAGGCTTAAGTTTAGGGTTAGTCTTAAGTTTAGGGTTAGGCATAATGCTAGGTTTAAGGTTAGTATTTGCGTTAAGGTTAGTATTAGCTTAAAGTATTACCTAAACATTCACGTTTTGTCTTATACATGACGTCACGGGAATGCCAACAAAAGACAACAGAAATATCCCTTTTACCGTCACATTATCATGAGAATGTCTCGAACAGTGTACGTGTGCGTGTGTGTGTGTGGTGTATTATAAAACATAATTTTGAGTTCTGTATAGTTTCCTGTGTGCCATGATTTTTAATTACATACAGATCCACTTAACTGTTCTCAATAACTTGAAATATATAATTTGAAATAAATTAGAATAATCAAGATATTTGTCGTAATGATTTGTTTTTGCGTTTTAGCGCTGTGCAGAAGCAAGTGTTTTGGTACTTATTTTAACAAGAATCACATTTTAGTGTTTTCACATATGAGTAACACGACAAAATGATAGTAAAGGTACAGCTATCGTTCCGAAATGTCATTTTGTTATGGAAACAACTGGCAGATAAAGCCCACTGTTTGTTTTCAATTATTCGTTTTATGTTCTGAATTCGGCCAATAACACCTAAGTGGAGTACGCAGGTAGATATTCTTTAAAAAAAAAGGAGCAAAATGAAGCACATATGTAATTAACAGTAATATCATAAAATTATTCGTTGTGCAGTATTTTATAATAGGATGGAGATTAATCAAGGAATATTGAGAGTCAAAACAAGCTGATGTCATGACACACAAGTGAATTGGCATGATAAATCTTTCATATGAACCTACCAAGGGGACGTTAACACTTTTCTGCTCTATGACAGAAGTAGGAATTAGCTTCCGACAAATAGTTATCTGTGGAAAGGCTACTATTTAAAACATATAACTGACAAATCTTAACGCCATGCAATCACATCACAGTCACATTTAAACACACGAATTTTAGAATCGAGTGTTTATATTATTGTTTCTTTATATTTTGGTATAACACTTACTTAGTTTGAACTCTTTTTCAGCTTTGTATTAAATTTCTAAATTTTTTTGTTCGTAGTCTCCCAAAATAACGAAAGTACTGTTAATTATCACTTTCTAAGCGAAACACAAATTATTGCATAGTTTTATCGGTTTTTGCAAAGTCAAAAAATTAAATTCAAAGCTATTTTCTCGCCTTTCCCTAAATCTTAACGTGGTCCTTATGTCGTTTCATCCTAAAACTATTGTTTCGTGTGAAAGAGAACAATTTACGTAGACTGTCATTCACCGATCTGCAAGCCTCTTAACACGCAACCATAGTTGTAGGACAGTTTACGTAAGCGGCCATTAACTGTTCTGCCTATAAACACAGGTCACCCACATCATTATGTATAGCACGCCGTTTACACAGGGTTGTCTATCTTAGTCTCAAGGCTTACGCAACTGATCCACAGCCCAATGAAGTGGACTAAACTTCTGTCTGAACTTATATCTTGATTTTTGTTTGCTTTGTTTTTTTGTTAATTGTGTTTTGTTTGTTTTGTGTGTGGGGGGGGGGGGAGGGGGGGGGGTCGCATCATTATGTACGCCAAAACTTATATTTATTGTACATTGTCGTGTTTAAGACAAAACATTGGATATTTGTTGATAATTGTATTATTATTTTTGTCTTGGTTACGCTGGTATTTGTGGTCATTCTATTATTAAAATTATGTGAAATATGGTTCTTTTTTTCCGAAATAACCTTTAATAAACATAACATACGCTAATAAGTATTCCGGAACAAAACAATTTCTAAGTTTCGTGGTTATTAATAGCATAGATATAACACCGACTAGAACTTTTACATTGTATTCCACTAATGCGTAGACCTGTCACAAAGTCCACTCATGAACAACGGCAGTGTATCTGTGCTACATAAGTAGCTTTAAATCCGATGTTAATGCCCATTGTGACATCGAGTTGCCACATAACAAAAGACATTATAGTTGCTGAACCTACAGTTTCATTTATTTGTAAAGACGACATAGCTTCGGGTATTAAAGAAGATAAAACGAAAGATAGCATTACTTCAAAGTTCTTGTCCGCAAAAAATAGACTAGACAGAGGATTTCTGGTCTAAGTGGCATCTCAAAACACAGGCTTAAAAAAAGATAAGATCCCAAATTGACAGGTACGCTGTAATGGTTCAAGTGACTTGCACAAGCTCAGGGCTTAACTAGTGTCAGCCTTCCTATACTGTTTTATCTCATCTTGAAGTTCATGGGATTTAAAGCGAGGCAAGCAAAATTAAATATTACTGTTCTGTGGTTAGCTCGAAAACAGTACAATATTTCAAACTCTAACCCACCAAATCCCTGTGCGCCCAGAAGTTATGAGATTAGCCGTAATGCATACAGAACGCATAGCTTCGTGAAAAGTACAGGTATACTCATATGCCATGTTATATATATATATATTTATGAAAATAGCATTTAGCTTAATAAAATCAAAACATACTTATTATGCTTACCTACAGAGAAGCATTAGTGCGATTACAAACAATCCACAGCAACTGAAAATTTCAATATGCTTGGCCCAAATTTCTAGAAAGTTATCAACTAAAACATTTGGCATACTAAAGATTTTGAAATAATTTAGAGCTATTTGGAATTTTAAATGACCTAATTTTTACTGAGCCTAAATGCTCTTTGGAAGACAGCAACCCAAGCATCTCTTCCAAAAACTATGTACGATTTCTAAATGCCACTAAATGCCTTAAAAGATGCTCTCTATAAATGCTTCTAAACTGTCACTATATCAAGTTTTGTAAGATTTATCACCATATATATTTCCACAACAAATTCAAATGGTCAGCAATTTGTGATTTGAAGAGAGAACACAATCGTGTCCACATATACCGCTTTCCAGATTTGAACAGCGAACACAATCGTGTCCACATATACCGCTTTCCAGATTTGAAGAGAGGAGATAATCGTGTCCACATATACCGCTTTCAGGATTTGAAGAGAGAACACAACCGTGTCCACATATACCGCTTTCCAGATTTAAAGAGAGAACATAATCGTGTCCACATATACCGCTTTCCAGATTTAAAGAGAGGAGATAATCGTGTTCACATATACCGCTTTCCAGATATGAAGAGAGAACATAATCGTGTCCACATATACCGCTTTCCAGATTTGAAGAGAGAACATAATCGTGTCCACATATACCGCTTTCAGGATTTGAAGAGAGAATACAATCGTGTCCACATATACCGCTTTCCAGATTTGAAGAGAGACCATAATCGTGTCCACATATACCGCTTTCCAGATTTGAAGAGAGAACACAATCGTGTCCACATATACCGCTTTCCAGATTTGAAGAGAGAACACACTCGTGTCCACATATACCGCTTTCTAGATTTGAAGAGAGAACATAATCGTGTTCACATATACCGCTTTCCAGATTTGAAGAGAGAACACAATCGTGTCCACATATACCGCTTTCAGGATGTGAAGAGAGAACATAATCGTGTCCACATATACCGCTTTCCAGATTTAAAGAAAGGACATAATCGTGTCCACACATACCGCTTTCAGGATTTGAAGAGAGAACATAATCGTGTTTAAATATACCGCTTTCAAAATCTGGAAACTATCACTGTATTATAAACAAATCAGAAAATGAACCAATTGATAACCTAAATGTTCAGGTATACGCAGTTGGCTTAAATACCGTGCCATAGATATAGATCAATAGTATGCTGTATACGAAACCTGCTTCAGTACAAACCATTGTAGAAGAAACACAGCAAGGGTAAACAGTTGTCTAACAAAACACTGTGTAATGTCAACAAAACCTATTTAACCCTGTTCTTCGTCACAAACACATTGGTAATTAAAGAAACGTTTTTATATTGCTTCATGTTGTTGTTTTTCTCTGCTAAAATAAAAACAAATACTGCTGATAAAACTTTACGTCCGGATGAGTTATTGCACTGATGTGTGTTTTAGCGACGTAAAATAACGACACGGAAATGTTCATGCTGTCGAGCCACTAAACCATGCATAAAGAAATATAATAGCGACAGTTCTGCTGTCAACATAATCAGTATAGATGACTATTAATTAACAACAGAAAATATAATCCTATCATCTTTAAATGCATCGCACTGAAACTTTCAAAGATTCCATCAGATTAATTGTTTTCTTCCACAGTCGTACTTGCCAAAGACAACCAACGGAATTGAATACTGCATAACATCATGTAACAAAGAGTATAATAGAGTTATGTGGACATAAAGTAAGCTTAAAGTCAAATAAATTCAGGAATAAGCGATCGTTACAAAGACAACAGCAACGGAGACAACCTGTCAAACAGCCATATGCAATCTGCAATAGAACTGTTTGCCAAGCAAACAGATAATTAGCGAAATGTTTTAAGTGCTGTTGTACAGCATACGTTTCTTCGTTGGTTTTCTTGTCCTTATTCTTTACAAATGGTCAAAAAACATTGATGTGGAAGAGAGATCATCTTTATATAATATGTATATTTTCATCGGTTGTCTAACACCCCAACCCAAAGCTACATGTACCTCTGCTATCTTAACGAAGATCGGTCCTGTAGCATGCTACTGCGCCTCGATTTACACAGAAACAAACCTAGTAAAAGTAAAGCTCGACAATATCGTCAGTGTTTTAGTATTTAACAGTATTCAAATCTTACATTCGTTGTTTTTAACATGATACTCAAGGCTATTCCGTTCCTGTAACGGATAAAAATGGATTTGTTTTGTTTGTTTGATTGGGGATTAACGCCGTACTTAAGGTCATTTCACTCCTATGACGGCGTGCCAGCCCAATGGGTGAAAGAAACCACCCAGACACCTCTGGCAACAAACAAAAACATCACAGGAAAAACACAGGACACTCACAGGACAAAACAAAGATAGCACAAAAATATCGGCTTCCTATTCCTCTTTAGCTCAGGAAGCACCAGGGCAACAGGAAGTTCCTTCCAACCACCCACTACGGCAGTCGAAGCCGCAAAAGTTTTGTCTCGTAGTTACATCAGTTCTGAAAACAACAGATCCGACTCCTCGTCCAGTATACACACAGAGGACCAGTCGGTAAGTTAAAAGCCAAGAAACACTTCCCTCTAAATGTCTAAAGTGTGACTTCTGGAAATCAATCCACGATCTACAAAACGGACTCCCTGATACTGATCCATTATAAATGGTATTATCGGAAAGTCGTGACGCATTTAATTACTGTTATTATAATACTAGATAAAAAAAATAATGTCCTACTTTAGTGCGAAATATGTTGGTTCCAACCCACTCAGACAGCCTGCCAACAATACTCAAAATTTGTTTGGTCTTTTAGAATGTATTCATTATCCGTATTTTCAATATTTTGGGATTAAACTCCGTAAGAATATAGATTCTGATGCGGAATGGAACAAACGACTAAAGCTAGGCAATAAGTCGCCAGCAGTACAACTGCCAACCACCTGGAAAACTCAGTCCTTTTACATGGTTGCGTTGATCGGGATACTCAGAAGACGGCGCACCTGTCCTTCGTGATTCCCACGAGAGCACCTTGGCTACGTGTTGAAACTAATGTTGTGTCATATCTTACCGCCTATATTTAGTAACAAAGATAATTGATAATTAACGAGTTTTGCTAGTTCAGTTGTCAGCCTATGGTAGCTGTGTGTGTGTGGGACTAAGATAATCCTCCCTACTATCTTACTGATAGAACAGAGATATCAGAAGAACTGGTCTGCTAATTTAAACTGTCATAAACAAAAACCTGTTGGCCATTGAAGATTGCTCACAAGACCAAGTTTATCAACTTATTTACTTTCAAGACAAGCAGAAAATGACTAAAGAGACATTCATAGTGACAGATGTTTTCAATGACATAATAATTAAATCCAATTTTCCAACCCTCCCTCATTCACCTGGATCATACAAATATCTAACCCGCTCAATAGGCCTGCCTCTCAAGAGGGATGAATGGACGAATTGACTGATTGATTGTTTGGTGTTTTACGCCATGAACTGAAATCTACTGCTTGCTGGCATTGTCTAGAAAATTGAAACACTTTGTTTGTAAAAATTTAACCATATCAGTGACGCCTTTGAAACCTTAAAATGCATGAATCATTGATATGTGAAACAAGGCTGGTACTAAAGGCATTTTCGAATGATGTGTAATCTATAACAAACTGAGCTAATGATTCGTAATAAACTGCCTTGAGCAAGAAACATACTGCAAACAAAAGCAGCTTCGGAAACAAGCTGCCGAACAACAGAGATTAATTTACTACAAAACATTTTTTCACAAAAAAAAACAAACATGTTGGTAATTTGATAAATGCTGTTGTTTTCGTTCTGCGCCAGTATTGCCGTTACTCGAGACACTGGCTAAAAGCAGATGTTTCCCTCAGTGATAGTCGTAAGGCAGTAATGTGTTTTCTGTGATATAAAACAGCTACACAAAAACATCTCTGATACCTTGCGATGACAACTGAGATGCAATAAACACAGGTGGGCTCATTAAGCCTATCATGATAACTGACTGAAACGAAGTCATTATCCACCCTGGATTCACGAGGAAATCGTTACGCACACAAAAATTAGGTCCACAATTTTTATAATGTTAAAAGGTGTATGCATCAGATTGACTGTTAGTCCCACTAAAAAAATCACTAATGTCAAACACATTTGCACAGTTCTCGTAGTTCTCTTAGAAAAAAAGTCCACAAAGCATCGCACTCATATATAAACTACATATATAGCCTTCACTAAAAACAATAATCTTACTTACCTAATTCCCTTTCAAAATTTGGTGGTATTCTATGGTCGTAATCCTCCAACAGTTTATTCAAAACTTGAGTTCTGTATCAAAAAAAGAGCTTTGCTTTAATTAATATAATACTTTCTGACCTTGCTATTCTTATTCTCAGATTATGAACAGTACTCTCCGTTAACTTATATATACACCTGACAATCAGCCGCTACATAGCAGTCAGAAATAGGGTCTATACATTTTACTTCGAATTTAGAAGGATTCATATAGTTTGATGGATTCACCTACCAATAAAGCAATTTCATTTAGATACATTATTTTTTGTATCTGCTCTCATTTACTACACTTTTATTGAATAATAATTACCCCAGGTCTTACTTGATTGGTTCTTCAATTCTAATATCCCAGTGGAGGTAAGCACATTTTTCTCTCTTCATTTATTCAAAATATATATACATGTATAAATATAACGAATCCAGGTGTTGGCAAGCACATTTTTCTCTCGTTTATTCAAAATATATATACATGTATATATATATAACAAACGTAGCCAATAAATGGCCTTAAAATGTCGATAATCAGACAACGAAAAGATATTGTGACAAAGAAAAACAACAATGCACAGAAATTTATAATTATTTCTATTGTATAGCAAGAGAAGCTTGCTTGGCTCCACTGGGATTTGAACAGGGGCTCTGGTTAGCAGTTATGTACAAATATATTAATTTATATATTTGCTGTACTGGGTCTTATTTTACTTTACTTATATCGCGCAGGTGACCATCAGAAAACCACCCCGGCTTCAGTACGTCACTGACAGCTTCACCACAGGTGACTGTTCTTCGGCTGACAGCTTCCTTCAGCTAGCATCTTCCCAGCACGTGGCCGCTCTTGAGCTAACGAAAGTTGACCAGAGCAAATGAAACATGCTAGTGAAGGGAATCGGTTCTAACCGATACAAGTGCTACATGACTACATGGGGATAGCCCCTCTTCTGTCGATGTTCTTCTTTATCTCATCAGTGCGGGTCACGTCAGAGTTGGTGTCCACTTTCTACGCTCAGAACATCATAGCTTTGAAAACATAGCCGATATACATACAATTTTGATTTCATGTTATAGCAATGCTTTTTGGATGTATAGGCTATGTTTACAAAGTTAAGAACATCCGTACAAGGGGGAGTTTCTTGCATGTGTCGAGGTGGCTACGACATAACCATATTACTTGTGTAATTTTCTATAACGTTATATATTTATATATGAGCAAACCCTATATTTTCATAGAACAAATTCCGGGGAATTTCGGCTTTTATTTTTTCACGAAAACATTTATGTTTATGGAAGCCTAAATTCCAGCCACCATGCACCAGATTCCCCAGAATCGGCGTCCAGCTTGATCTTTAAAGTCACAAGGGTTTTGAATTGAAGAGCGAATTCTCCATTCAGCATGTTCTGGGCGAAAAGATCATGCTAGATAATGATTCTGAGGAATTTGGTGCCGACAAAATGTATCAGAAAAGCGTAAGGTTCACAGTGCTATGGTACAATGTCAAATGAGTTGCAATATTGAAAAATTTACAAACAATAAAACATTGATTGAACCAATATTATTGCATTTGGCCATTTGTTGATCAGCTACAAACGTAACGCTCCATCTGCACTCCTAGCTATTTTATCTATTTTTATATCTATATTTTATATCTGGTAGTAAATATTTAAAAAGCAATCAAAACAAATATCTCTCTAAGCAGTAGCGCTTAACATACTTATCAAATATGTATCGAAGTTTGAAACCGACACAGGTTACCCATATACTTTGTTCAACGACGATAGTATACCTATTAAACATGTTGAATACACGTAAGTGAATACTGTCCTATTTTCTACGTATGAATATAGTTCTTACTCATTAATCAATAACATTTTATCTACCGAAATAATTTAATTAACTGCCATCTGTTAATTGCCATTTTATATGCCAAAGAACACATGTTACCACATTGTATCTGTTGACAATTAAAACATCTCTGTAATAAGCATCTGTCACAGAAACAAGTAGTAATGAGCAGGCATAATCTGTTGACTTTCATATTATAAACATCTGTTTATGTCTTAGCTAAAATAAGTACGTTTTTTCTTTTTGCTTCTGGAAGATACCAAATGTCCCATAAGTTGAAGCCAGCCAAAGCTTACAAGAGATAAAAACAAAATGCCACGTATATAGCGTCTTATTGATGTAAATTATGATACAGTGCATGCTATGTGAATACGAAAAACACAATCATCCAGTTTGATATAAACCCGCGTGAAGGCCATCTATATATATAGCTGTTATATATCGAAAATGTGTTTCTGTTGTGAATACAGTTGGTAAATGACCACTAGCCACTTACTACGGCCTTGTGGTCACTCGGGCTGCTTATTGTCACAAGTACATCGATCTTCCAATATGAATAGGTTATGAGCAATTAACGGCCACGAGAGCCGTTTTCTACACATGACTGTTAATGGGAGATCAGTATATTACCTCGACTACCAACTACTTCACGGCTAACAATATAAACATGGATTTAATCGGCGAACTTCCTGATGGCTATCTTCCGTCCCGATCAGTCCATCGTTATATTGCGGACAATCGATACGAGTCATTACAATGTTTATGGTCTACACACAGAACTGTCAAGCAAAAAGTTTCTCATATAGGCCAAAATCTCAAATGTTCATATCGTCAACACCTGTTTCTGATAAATAAGGAGAATATGTCTTACCTTGTCACTTTGGCATCCTTACCAGTCTTGCTACTCTTGTTTCTCTTGTCACTAGTTTCAGATTCCACAAGGACCAGTGTGAAACATAGTATGCTGAAGGCGGTCTGTAAGTAAGACATCATGGTTAAGTGAATGCTACTGCCACTCTGCTCTACAAGTTAGTCGGCTCAGCTATAACAACCACGGCCCAGTTGGAGGATATCAGCTGTACCTCTCTGCCCTTCAACGCCAATCAATCGGTAACTAATTAGATCCATTTACTATTTGAAAGTCAAAAAAGGTCCTCCGTGTTGCTTTAATGAAATAAAGTGGCCAGTTACGAATTCTAACGACAACTAAAGCATCTGTAACAGGAGACGTGAACACTTGCACCTCTACGTTCGGGATGGAATCACAGACATGATTTCCCCCGCATTCAGTTGCCGGTAACACGGCATTATACTGTCAGCGATCGTTCGTCTCTAAACTATAACCGGCCTACTCGTCTCTGTGACGCGAACAAAATCGGCTAAGTCCACAAGTCTATAGATCTGACGTTTATCATGTAGAGGAGAGCACTGACTGTGCTCAATCACCGATTTCTGGGACACTAGATCCACACTGCCCTTACTTTTAGTGCCATAAATTATTCTCTCTATCGACACGTCGAAATTCCCATTAATAAATTCCACGCTGTTTCCCGATTTGCACTCATCTGTCATGAACGTGGGCCAATGGCAACAGAAACACATAAAGTCCTAAGCCGGTTGTTGGGGTTGTAAAAAAGTTACATTATCGTGACAATCTGGAAGATCACTTTCAAAACGTTGTGCATTCTACTATATCTCATATTCCAATCAAAAAGCCCAAATACAAAAGAGCCCATTCGTTGCTGAGTTACTAACAAACAATGTACATCGCATGGCCTTTGTCCAAGTGCGTAGGCTACTATGCAGTTAATGAAGCTAACTGGTAAACCAACTCAGTTATTACTTATTCAAAACTTCGAGCTATTTAGACATTTAAGACAAGCGACTGTTGTTGGTGGTGTTCTTAAACTCGCTTTAACCTAATCAATCGCGGTAGAAGTAGAAATAGTGTGGCGCTATGTGGTTTCTATTAGCGACTGTGCGGATGTATCTGCCACAGACCAGGTCACTGTTAGACGGAGATCATCTGCGACCTAACCGCTGTTACAACAACTGAAACATTTGTCTTGAGGTGATTGATAGTGGTTCCAGACGCAGAGAAGGACACGGCTCGCTTCCCGAAGACAAATCCTTTGAGAGGCTTCAGGAAGTGTTGAAACATGCTACCACAGTACTAACGATGATCGTCTGCCAAGACCCTTGTCAGTCACAATCACAAACCAATTCACTCCAACCCATGTCCAATAAAACATGTTGAAGAGAAGTGCTTTCGGATACTAAACTAAACAACCCTTTCTTGGTTTACATATTTAGCCGAAATTTATTTCTATAATGTGTACTAAACATTATTGTAACCTTTCACTTCTTTATAAATCACAACGGAGGGCTGTGGTAGGCGAGCTTAATTCAGGTTTCAACACATACGAAACAGTATTATAATAGCGGCTCGCCAGCATATTATAGAGACCATTAGAATGTATGTTTTGTCTGTCGAGAATAGTCAATCGAGTACGCATACACATACGCAAACCTACAACATTGTATCGCCTAAAGAGGAACACAATACTGTTTTTAAGAGTAGTTCCGTTTTAATTGAATCATTCCATTTATAATTGTTATTAATGTGCTCTGGCATGGCAAAACAATTAAAGTAGAAACTGATGGACTAATTAATTGGCAGCTTTTCTCTATTGTCTGCATAAGCACATATTTCCAGTGTTCCTGAACTGTTCAAAGCCTATACATGTACATGCGTCCTTGGTGACAACACAAATACAAAGGGCACCTGTGAAACGCTTTGGCCGTTACCTCTTTAAGGCCTTTCTGTTAAACCCCGCAACAGCCATAATTTTATCTTGTTAACCTTGGGGTTGGGATCTTTTATACGAAAAATCACGAATATAATTTGATTGAGTAGTGAAACAGAGAAACTCGAGCTTATCACTCCCATTGCTATGTTTCAGCCTGTAAAACAGATTGGCGCACACGAATTTAATAATTAAGCAAAATAATCAGTAAAAGTATACAAGCAGACACATGTTAATGAACAGAGTGTGTTTCGTTTTTTAATACTTATTTCTTCTTTGAAATCAGACAAAAAGGGAGCATTTTAACTGGGGTTTTTTTTTTTTAATCCTTTTAAAACAAATAATACAAAAGGCATGACATACATGCTGACAATCGTCAACAGACACTGATAATAGTTTCTAACAGCATAGATAATTAGTAAATTAGTTATAGTGGTGTACACAATTTATTTCCCCCTAGTAGTAATGGAACTCAAAGTAGACGGATTGTCCTCCAATACACAGTCATATTAATAATAATAGAGTTTTACTAACATAATTAGTATATGACTTTCCACTGATTGACTTCCATTATAACTTTAATGGTACTATAAGAACCCGCCATAAGTGTAGAGCTATGACATTTCGTGCAAAATACCACTCACTGTCCGTTCCTATTCGTGATAGGTAACACAGTGGCTTTGTTTATGTCCAAAACTGACAAGGACTCGTCGTCCAAGAAATATTTTCTCTTATAGAATGATAATTGAATTACTAATGGAGCTAAATTAGACCTAAACCAAGATTTATATAACCTGGTCAGTGACGTTAAGAAAAGTAGCTGTCACATTAAATCCACCACAGGAGAGTGAATATACGCCATCTACAGTCCACTTTGAGATGGTACGAAGTGATTGTTCTAATTGTATTGTCTACCCCCACGCGGGAGATGGGCCTTTCTCGACTAATTGTGTCGTCCCTAAGCAAGCTATCGTCCTGGGCCATGTTGCTTAAAACCAAGATTAGTCGCGAATAGCAGATTAAGCCACTAATCCAGGATTAGAGATAGGCATTCAACATGAGGTGACGTCATCTAATCTAGGATAAAATTTAATAGTGCTTTGAACAACTGGGCCCTGGTAGCAACTTTCCCGTGTATATGCGGCGTAACAGTTAGCTTAAGTTACCATAGCCGTATACTGCCCGGCTATGAGCACGTCCTATTCTTTCGTAAAGGAAAACTTTAAGAACTCGAATTCCCTTTAAAATGTTCCTTCCTTGAAAAGATAGGATGTGCCCATATAACTATATATGTGATGTGCCCATGATGTGAGCGTATAACTACAGTATATGGCTATTTTACCTTTAGCTACGTAACCATTCGGGGAGTAAGGGAGACAATTTGTGATTACAACAAATAAAACCATAAAAATTATTTCTTTTCCCACTGTTTATTGATTTATTCCCTTAAAACACATTTTGATTAATATTACAAGAAAAAAAATGACATTTATATACGCTAAAATTTTCATGTACCAATATCCTGACAAATTCCAGTCCCCACCCCCCACCCAAGAGTTTGGTAGAGATGGGTGGTATTTACACCAGAGTTTATTCGAGATGTCGAAGTCCCGCGGGAACAGAACAAAAAAGCGGTTACCCATGCTGCTCACAGTTCTATAAATAAGCAATGTGACAAATGGTGTGTCGGCTTTTGTTTTCACAATCAGCCTACCAGCAAAAAATGACTTGCTTATTTTAAAGTTTTGCTCATCTTGTTGAACAGAGTCCTATAGTATGTGAAACGTGTGGTGAAATTATATCTCTTTTCTGAGAAATAATGTCAATTACAATAAAAGACGATAAACACAATCTGGTTCTCTTGACGCTATTACGTACTCTAACTGAAAGGACTTAAGAAATATGTTCATACTTACATACATTTATACTTACTTACATAGGTCCTTAACCAAAATCGCGTCTCTCTGTTAATTGTTTATTTTAGATATTACTCCTTTGTACAAAACATGAAACAACTGAGCTGGAGTAAAAGACATAACAAATTTTAGAGCATTTTTTTCTTATTTTTTTATTATATTTTCAGATACTGGCAGTTATAGATGGTATGACAAATTTACGTAAGCTTTTGGTAATGTTGTTTACACCATGCGATACAAGATGTACCTGAGTGCTAGGTTGTAGCCTCGGAGGTTGGGGAATGCAGTTGTCGGGACCAGTGACGACGGATGGGACTAACTGTGTTGACAGCTTATACAAAATACTGACAAACTTCATATTCTATATAATATAGGTTTAGTTGCAATCCACACATCTGGACAAAGAGGCAGCTAGCCAAACATTATGAAACATATGGACTTACTAGTTTTCTTCTACTTTCTGTGAAATGTTACTCGAACATAAAGTAACATGAACAATTGGAAAATGTTTCTTCGATAAAAAAAACTTTGACCACAATTCTAAACTATTTTGAAAGGCATTTGGACTACGAGTGCTAATTAACAGATAGCAGAGAGAAGTTGTTAGCCACGACATAAATACTCGTGCCGGTTCTAAGGCTTATTAAGATAATTAAAAGCATCTATACATGTCTGTATGTTTTTTGATTAAACCATGTTAGAATTCGGAGTAAATTTCGTCTCTCCCGTTCAGTATCCAGTTCCATTGCACTGGCGTGAACCATATATAAGGGTGTTACGCAAGAACAGCAGATTTCTGACATGTGCTCTCATTCTATGTTGGCAGCATACACATAACGCGGATCCGCATGTTCCTTTTGCTTAACACAAAGGTACTTCCATCCGTCACTATTTAAGAAGTATGTCTTTTCTATGAAGATACATGAAGACATTACACTGTTTCGCCGGGTATTTTAAATCAATTTCTTATTTGTCTCGTGATTCTACTTCTTGTGCATTAACATCTATCTATATTGTATGTAAGACCGTTTGTTTGTTTGTTTGTGTGTTTGTTTGTTTGTTTGTTTGTTTGTTTGTTTGTTTGTTTGTTTGTTTGTTTGTTTGTTTGTTTGTTCTGTTTTGTTTTGTTTGTTTGGGGTTTTACGTCGTACTCAATAAGGTTAATACATTCATGATAAGACGGCGTGCCAGCAACATGGATGAAGGAAACCACCCTCGACGGCACTGGCAACACAAAATGACAAGACAGGACAACTACATGACAATCACAGGACGTAATACAGAGACATCACGAACAGATCGGCTTCGTGTTGCCCCTTAGCTCTAAGCACTAGGACAACAAAGCTCCATCTCAACCTCCTGCAGGATGAAAACAATGACCCTTTAAGATTATACAACATAAAGAGAAAGTAATCACAAATTAGATGGACTTATACGATATCGACCAAATGAAACCTTAAAATAGAATAAATGTTTACTATATGCTACAAGTTAACATTAGGCATAGCAGTTAGCCTAGAAAACGATTTACCTTTAAGCTTACGCTATATTTTATCAGTGAATGGAGAATTAAGATCACAACCTTTATTAATTATTTACTATCCTACATTTATCACTTTCCCCTCAACATCGGAGATTAAATGTCAAGGACTATATTTAGACCAGCCGGTATATGTGTTTTTGTAAACATGTATTAAATTCTTTGTCAACAACTTATATATTGATCAGTAACCCGGACGAAAACCGTATGTTGCGAAGGCTGACAAATATTTGGATCTATATGTGATATTGTCGTGTCAGTACGTTATAAAGTTTTCTACCAGATATATCAAAACGTCTTACTGGTGTACTACTAAAACTGTTTTCTTCTGATTCTACAGTTGGCGCTACTAACAGAAAAAAACTAAATATTTATTATAGGTAACCATCGATACTGAGAACAAAACATCATTAATATATGTTTCATATTATTATAACGTCGTGGCACAAGATTACTTTTCTGCCCAAGACAAGGACATCTGCCACGTATTTTTGCAAAAGAATAGGCTTTCTTTTAATTATATCATCAACAATTCTCAACTGGCATTTACCCGTGGGTCTTTTGGAATTGAAACTATATCATGCACCCTTTATTCCTGCCCTTAGCCAATTAAACCTAAACTACTGTCAAAATGGCAAGATGATTGGGAGAATTCCACAAAAGGCAGGTACTTTCAATCTCTCATTGTTGCCCGACCACTTCAAAACAAACAGTTATCTATTTAACTTTGGTCTTCACAATTCTGGTCTGTGTGAGGAATGCGGTGTTAAAGACTCCACTTCCAACTTGTTGTTCACTGCACACGCCACACAAAAGCCAGGCGGATATTATATTCAGAGCTAGCACAATTGGTCCGTGATTGCACTGAACAGGATATTTTAAGTCCCGACAAAGACTCATAACAAAGTGTTTCAAGTATTGGCTAATTTTAATACCAGATGCTATAAGGTTTAAATGAGTGTTGGTGTATAGTGATTATGCGTTAACACACGCAGTGAAAACCTTTCCAAGTTCTTACATTCTTATTTAATCAAACTGGTTACTCGCTTACACCAGATTAAATTGCTAATAGCGGATTAGAGATAGACCTTCAACATGACGTGACGTCGTCTAATAGTGGATTAAATTTTGTGTTATTGGCTTATTCTTTCGAACAACTGAGCCCTGAGGTCGGTTGCTCGAAAGTCGATTAGCCGCTAACACCAGATTAAACTGCTAATACCGGGTTAGAGATAGACCTACAACATGGTGTGACGTCATCTAATAGTGGATTAAATTCGAACTTCGAGGCTTCGAGCAACCAGCCCTTGATCAATGAACGTTTTCTGTTCAGTGTCTTCGTTAACACCTTCTATGTGTATGTCATCTGATATGAATGGCATCATTATGTAGAAATATACATTTAATACATGTACAGACATGATTTAGGAAGCAAGCTCAATCATGGAATGTTTTTTTTAAATTGCAGTTACGAACAATACCACGTGTGGTCATGACGTAAATCATCCTACATGCAAGATGGGTATATGCCAGTGCAATGTCGATTCACGTCTTTACGGCGTAGAATAGACGGTAAGCCAGGGTTGGGAATTATTTTAGAACTAATTAAAAGTAGGCAATACAAAAATACAAACAGCTGAATCTGGCACCTCCTGTGAACAGGCTAACCCATGCAAAAAACTCATTACCTATGCAGTGTTAATTGTCCGTGCGCATAATGAACATATACATCCCCCGAGAACTGATTAACCCATTCCACTGCTCGTTTTTTAAATAGGCTTAAAAACTGATGACTTATAATAAGGGTAATTGCTTTGAAAAGGCACCAAAAAACTATGAGCAGCAAAAGACACGAATAAAGATACTCCTTCTGGCCAGTGACATAAATAGTTCTAGAGTTGATAAAAGGTAAGCAATACATGTGTGTTCAATAAAATCAATGTCTGTTTCTTGGAAATCTATAGACCAGATCGGTCAAAGTAGTACAGAGGTCTATCATGGCCAATATTGTTGTGTAAATTAGTATAACCGTAAGTCTAATAAACATGGTGCGCATTACTCGAATATACTCGACTCTAAGACCTGGGATTACAATATACAGGGATATGTAACAGCAAGCTTTAACCTTGAATTGCCGATGAAATCACGAACTCTCTCGCGGAGCCCGGGAACTGGCGAGATACTACACCGGTTTCCAAGCGAAGTACACAGTGGCATTGAACGAAAATTGCTTGATTTCTCTCTTTAATATTTCCATTTTACAGCTAATTTCAGAAATAAAAATAATTAAGTACATCAACGACTATTTTGAATTCCGTATAAAGTATTATATATAACTCGGATAAAGTGCATTTGGGTCAAAAACCGACCTAATGTTGGACTAGAAAATCCGTATATTCGCGGCTAAAAAAAAATGGCGGCCGATTAAAGGCGAAGGCGATCGGGACTTTTGGTGTCTCAAACCTCACCCTCTTGTCATCCATGTAAATCCGTCAAAGAGATGTTGATGCTTGTCCAGTTTCATTCACAATTCAGATAAATTAATATTTCGATTATTTTTTTAGACTGCAAAAACTGCGACGGCACTTGGGGGCGTGAATGGATTCAATTATACTTGTTGTTCCGTCTAACTGACATTGGATATCAATAAAGGAGAAGATGATGCTCGTGCTTATTTATTCACATTCTGTATATGTCGAATATTGATATGTTTTTGCGGACCTTTAAAACCACAAAAAAAATGGTGAAGGAGGAATTAAAGACTCGCATGAGCTATCTATCGCCATAGTAAAGTACATGCGCCTTAACAAATGTCAAGCTCACCAGTTTTCCGGAAACGGATGCATGAGTACCAATCGTATTCTCGCGAGAGCTAGTTTCTATAGTGGACGAGACTAAGACAACTCTCATACGCTATGCCAGGCCATCGAGCATTAATTTCTGCCAATATTTGGGGCCACGTATGTCACAGACCAACAAATTAAAGACGTGCAAAACAAGATGACCCGGGTGTATCTTAGAGTCAATGTCTAGTCGTAGGAAGTAGAATTGATTATATTTTAGAATGTACTGAGTACCTGATTTTATGTGGATTGGGCCTAGATAAAGCCGAGCTTCAAATCCCTGTATAGTGTAATCCTTGGATAAACGTATCTTATATTACATCAAGTACATAACACATCAATAAAAAAAATTGACACCGATAAGATAACAACAACTCTATTAATTGAATAAAATAGAATTATTGTGCTGTGTGCAAGTTCAAACCAACTAAAAAGATTCGAGGATAAAGTAACGTGAAGCGGTTAAAGATTGAGATGGCGTACTGATAGTAGTATAGAGTGCGCAACTCATATTTGCTATTACATAATAAGGAAGGGTTTAACGTTATTAAGTACTAATTGTTTATTACATAAATAGTAAAGGGGTGCCGTTTTGGCACCCCTCTACTATGTAGTACTATTTTATTACATACAAAGAAGAAATGTACGTTATTATGTACTAAGGAGCGAGTGGTGGCTAATTAGTACATCATAAGTAAGAACTATGCGTTATGAAGTACTAAGGAGCGGGGCAAGCAGCGTTCGTGAGGTGACGTCACAGGGTGAGCGTAATTGCGTCGTGAGGGGTCACCGGAGTGCATGACGAGTGTGTCGTCTGCCGGGAAGATCCAGGACTACTGACAAAGAAGAATTTTACGTTATTCAGTACTGAAAAATGCAAATTGTACAGGGCGATGTGGTCTTTTGTACGTTAATGAGTACTAATGACGTGCGTATAGTGTTGTTGTTGTTGCAAGACATGACATGACAGAAAACAATGAAATTATAGATGGCGCTGCGGACATCCGGGTTGTTGCGTGAAATGACAGAAAACAATGGAAATATAGATGGCGCTGTGGACACGCTGTGGACATCCGGGTTGTTGCGTGACAGGGCAGAAAAAAAATTAGATTATAGATGGCGCTGTGCTGCGATGTACATCCGATGTACATTTGCTATTACATCATAAGGAAGGGTTGTTACTTATCAAGTAGTGGAAAGCGGATGGGTAACAGCGCACGACTAGCTGAGAAAGGGTTGACCCTAGGGCTGTTATGAGGTGGTGTGGGTGTTTTCCCGTGATGTTTTGCGCGCGGTGGACTCTTGCGAGTGTTGGCGAGATGTGATGAGAGTTGACATGGGGGTGATATAGGATCACAATAACGACATGCGAAGTGACCTCTTCTTATGACAAAGGAAAGGTTGATCCTAGTGGTGTCATAGGGTGGTGTGGGTTTTTTCCCGTGAAGCTTTTCGCGCGATTAATACTCGCGAGATTTGACGAGATGAGACGAGAGTTGACATGGTGTGTTGTGAGGTCAGAAAAATGACAGGAATTATCTCCCTTCGCTACACATCACCACCATGACGTCACAGAATATCTGAACGGAAGTGGCACTGTTGAGCCATAAAAATGCGGGGATGATGACACCTCAGACCATCGCTGAACGGACCCATCAGCGAACACCGAAGTGTGAGATGGACCAATCAGCGTCTTGGCGTGGTGGAGTATTTGCATGTGCCAACACGCCATGGCGCCAAGAAGTACGGCTGCGGGGTTATGCGGCGTCATAGCGGCGTTCTGCGTCGTCGTGCGGCGTTCTGTGGCGTCAAAACACCTCCAATACGGCGTCCTGCGGTATCATGCAGTGTCATGCGGCGTCGATGGCACCGCATGACGCGACATTATGCCCACCGCGGAAGATGACGCAGGTAAACAGTCTTGGGCATTTTACCAGCCCATGTCCTTCAAGTCCCTCAGTCGTGGTTCTACACCCGAACAAGAAGGATGTCTTTTGTGTGCGAATTTGTGAGCGTCATTTTTCGATAAATTACGAGTCATAAATTAATCAAGCATCCGGAAGAAAGCAAAGAATAATATGATCATGGTGGTGTTGAACAAGAAGACGCTGAAGAAGACCTTTAGTCTGAAAACGACGACCCATCGGTATCGTCTCGTTCGAACGAGAGCAGCGATGCGGACAGCGGAGATAACGGCGATGACAGCGATTATGACGCTCCATCGGCTGAGGTCTGGGATGACATAGTCAGCAGCGTTCTCGACAGCTTTAAAGATAAAATTATCCAATAAGTAGGCGATGAAATGGACAAAGCTGCCATGCTATAAGACTACGAAACCATCTTACCCGACATTCGTAAATCGATCAGCGACGAATATCTTCGCCTGAACACACGTGGTCTCGACTTGAAACCGGATCCTAAATACCGAGAAGTCATGAAAACAAAGCGTTGTTTGGCAGACATGTTCGAGATCCCATCGGGGGAAGCCTTAAGTAACGCTGTACCGATGAGAAAAGAGCTATTCGACCAAGTGTTACCTTCGGAATATCCTATGCAGATCACCGACAACGAAAACCAGTAAACCTCAGCGACTCGGACAATGCCGTGTAATGGGGATTAGCGCTGGGAATAAAGGGAGCTTGTTTTGCAGGGGGCGCTGAATGCAATGCGGTCCCACGTGATCAGCTTGTTGACATTCTACTGTACACAACTGCATTAAACGTATGGTGTTAATGTGATATAAAATAAACAATCTGTGTAAAAATATGGAAGTATGGAGAAAAACAGTTAAAAAAGAGCGAGCGGCTACAATATGAGGCAGGACAAAATATCTAGTTGTACAATAGGCTATCGGTAATAATTAAAAAAAATTAATTTAGAGCTCCGTG
>JAQQZZ010072099.1:60942-80411 GCA_030265115.1 Mopalia vespertina | reverse complement strand
AGGAAGTGTTTTGTGCTCTTGTATTATCTTAAGCAACACCAAACCAATTTGTCCTGGTGTATTGCTTGGTGGAAGTGTTTTGTGCTCTGACATTAATATCTTAAGCAACACCAAGCTGATTTGTCCTGGTGTGTTGCTTGGTGGAGGTGTTTTGTGCTCTGGCATTATCTTAAGCAACACCAACCCAATTTTTCCTGTTGTGTTGCTGGCTGGAAGTGTTTTGTGCTCTGGCATTATCTTCAGCAACACAAAGCTTATTCCTCCTGGTGTGCTGCTTGGTGGAAGTGTTTTGTGTTCTGGCATTATCTTAAGCAACACCAAGCTGATTTGTCTTGGTCGGATGCTTGGCGGAAGTGTTTTGCGCTCTGGTAGTGACCAGTGACAATGGCCATAGTTTCCTTCATCCATTTTATTAGTGAAAGAACCTTAAGTACCAAATAAAACCCTAATTAGAGAAACAAATATAAGATTGTTTGCCAATAAATCTGAAAAGAAAAAAGACCAACTTTTAGGTTACAAATAAATAACATAATCAGATTATATATATCTTTCATAAAGTCTGCATTATTATATGTTTTTGAATTATGAGCATTTTTCATCCATAAGGATTGTTTATGACATCAATTCTGCATAGAAATTAAGGGAAAGTAGTGTTATAAACATTAGAATAGTAAGCTTCTAGAATTATGTTTCCTTTTGCGATAGAAAAAATCTCTTAACGGTATGACAACAAAGTTCAATTACCTGTGGAAAAATGATTGCGAATAGGGGGGGGGGGGGTGGGGGGGTGAGGGGGAGGTTGTATGAACAGCTGCAATCTAATACCATTACATCCTCAATGAATTAGACTGTGAAACATTAAGTCCTCCTAAGTGTTTTACTTCACATAATCTTTCCTACTTTATTCCTGCTACTCACTGTTGAATGTTTATGCTTATAAAGTTGACTTGATGTGTTTTATTTATACAGTTGGTGTTTTGTGGCTGGTTCATTATGTTTATAATTCGCACACGTTCCTTTGGAAAATCTGCCCTTAAGCTTTATAGCAGCCATTGTTTCCTTTCATTGGGGTCTGTGTTACCTCTTGAGTGGCCCATGTCTGCCTTTTGTTCGTGACATATGTTTGTGTAATAGTGTTATCAAGGGATCTACAAACTTTATAAAGTCTTCTATATACCTGTCTATTAGTCAGGTAAATGAGACTTGATTGGGATCACTGGTCAGCCGTGTGGTCAGTCATTTAATTTAACTGCAGGTACATGTAACTGTAATGCTTCAGCAGGACACCAGCAGTCTGCAGGCCTCAGGCAGTTTAGACTGACTGTTGTCAGCACAAGTCAGACACATGCTGTTGCAGTGCACATAGTTAGGAAAAGCTTTCAGTGTGTCTCTGCCTGTTGTGAAGGACCAGCGTCCCTGAGCCTTATCTCAGCCCGGCCTGACTTTCTGCCACACAGTAAATCCCCAATCATACTATTGATCTGGCATTGTTTGAGGGATCGCTGTGTATGTCAGCTTGATAAGACAGGCCTTAAAGGGTCTCCTCATACTATCTGACGGTTCACCGGCCACACGACTCTATAATCTATTGGAGATTCTGAAGGCAGCTCTCATCGTTTGCTTATCCATGCAGAACTCAAAACCTTCCTCAATCTCTTATGTTTGTTGTGGACAGATTTTTATGGACCTTATTGCGTTGCAAAAGTGTTTGGATTTATCACTTTTCTTTATGGTAACTGAGCTATCAGTGTTACTCTTATATAACATTTTTTGCTGAAAGAAAGAGCAAGCCCATTGGTCTGACAGTATATCAATTCCTAACCAAAGTGAGCTAAATAAGATAACTGTCACACAAGTGGAGTAAATATCATTCAAATGTGGACTAAATATCATTCCTGTGACAATTGTGGACTAAATATCATAACAGTAAAAAACGTGGACTAAATATCATTTATGTGACAAGCATGGACTTAATATTATTCCTGTGACAAGCCTGGACTAAATATCATTCCTGTGACAAGCCTGGACTAAATATCATACCTGTGACAAGCGTGGACTTAATATCATACCTGTTACAAGCGTGGACTTAATATCATTCCTGTGACAAGCCTGGACTAAATATCATTCCTGTGACAAGCCTGGACTAAATATCATACTTGTGACAAGCGTGGACTAAATATCATACCTGTGACAAGCGTGGACTAAATATCATACCTGTGACAAGCGTGGACTTAATATCATTCCTGTGACAAGCGTGGACTTAATATCATACCTGTGACAAGCGTGGACTTATATATTATTCCTGTGACAAGGGTGGACTAAATATTATACCTGTGAATGAACTAAATTTGATACTTTTGACCTGAGTGAACTAATTATGAAAACTGGAAAGAGTGGGTTTAATATAGTACCTAGAACACCTAATTAACGCTTTTGAGTATATGAAGTGTGTCATTCCTGGTGTATTCTTGGTCAGTTTACCTAAACTGAAAATATTCAATGTTTTATCCATAAACATATGAATATTTGCCTGTTTAGGAATAGTTACCTCCAGATTCAGGTGAAGAACTAACGGATTAGACTATTTTTACCAATATTGATATCATTACAGGTGCTAGTTGAGATAAGATACATTTTGTATAAGAGAGCAGTTGTGAAAAACAAGGCATGACCACATGTTAAGAGGTTCTATTGTTATGTGTGAGCCCCTTTAAGCAACCCTTGTCTTAGACAGAGTGGCGGAGACACTGCCTGACTTGTGAGTGACACCCGGGGCTATTGAATACCAGAACTGGGCTGGTAACAGCCTGTATTGGCCCTCCACACTGTATGACTGTGTAGCCATTGGTCAACGTGCTTAGATGAAACTTGAAAGTCATACATGTATTCTGGAAGTGATTTGGTTTTAAGGTTTTGGATAACATGTGTACAATACCTGTAAAACAGAGTTTTGCTAACTGTTGTGACAAATGCTGATTGGAGCTATTTTTGTTACCTGTATACTTTGTTAATTTACCTGAGCTGTTAGAGGACTGGGCTGCTGAAGCCTGGGCACTCTCACCTGCTGTTTGGAGTTAATAAAAACATCCATTCAGACTAGATGAAATTCTAGCTGATCTGAAATAAGACTGGATTATTAGAGATGTTTTCCATTGATCTTCATTTGTTACACCTGGACTATTGATTACACAAGGTAAATTAGTGCTCTTTCAAAAGATATGTCTTCAAGCGATATTTCTTTTGAAGTTCCTTTTTTTTTGTACCCCTAATTGATTTGTTCCAGGTATAATTGGACATGGGAAGATGATATAAAGAAAAAAAGAAGCTTTACCTGCCTATTGTTTGCATCACTAATTGAAGGAAACTTAAAAAGATTTTTGCTTGATTTTCTGCTTGTGTGATTAATATAATTAAGTCTATTCTGATAAAAATATATTGAGATCCTTTGATGTACAGTATTAATGTTTAGGTGTTATTATTGCATGATTTCCCTTACTAATGAAATCCCTATATTCTTACTAAGTGTAATTTTATCCATAGTATACGCATGATTCAAACTATAGATTAGAATGCCTGTGATAAGAATTTCAGCTTAACATTGGATTAGCCCAACTAAGAATTAAATTTACTAGTTATTGTCTTCATACCTATATGTTTATCCTTTCAGTTAGGTTTTTGTTAACTTCATATATATAAATATACAGAAGGTTGTTTTTCTTATCTACCATTAAACTAGCTTCTCGCTCACGCTGGTTACAATGTATTGATAATGTCTGGGTTTTTTTTGCATCAATATTACAACCACTATACAGTGTGGATATAAAGCTATACATGTGTGGTTATATGTACATCTGTTGTTGTTGTAATGTCTGGGCTATAACATGACATGGATGTTTACCTTGCTCTGTTCGTATTATGAGTTGCCCCTAGCTGAGGGCAGTGTGTATCAAGCATTGTCATGGGCTGTTGTCCAGGGGTCAGTTGCTCCAAAGACTATTAGTCTCTAACAACAGATTAAATCACTAATGCTGGATTAGAGATAGACCTTCAACATGGAACAATGGCAGCTAATAGAGGATTAAATTTAAAAGTACTTCGAGCAAACAACCGCTGATGCCCTCGAAGCTAAAGGGTAGTACATGGTTGACCTCCAATAACAAAAAGTACATGTAATCTTTAATAAAGATTAATTATTTAATTTAATAAATTATTAATTTTTAAATTAATTTTTAAAATACTTCACATCTGATGATTGTTTTACAGAGAGTTTTCAATGCTGGAGTATATCACTTTATGTAAGGGACATAGCTAATAAAGCACCCAGTTAAACAATAATCAATCAATTTATCAATCTTATAGAGGACTAATTTTCTAGACAGATGGTTCCCTTCACAAAGCATGAAATAGTAGTCCTGCCGTATCTTTCATTATGGTCATTTGGTGTGTTAAAGGAAACAATATACTATATATTATACTATGGTGAACATGAAGTGGATCCTTTTGTAAAGCACTATTACAACAACATGCTATTGTCTTTTATCATGAGTGAAATGAGCCTTAAATAAGGTGTTACATGCCTCAATATCATTGTGCATAAATACAAGTTCTAATATAGAATCTAGTATGTATATTATTGAACACGATAGAACTTCTGAATACTAGTATCCGATTTAATCAATAATCTATTAGCTTATTGAATTCTGAGTTCCCCAGCAGAAGATGAACTAGTACTAGCATCTAAAATTAAAAGTATAGGTTCCACATTGTATCTAGGGTTCAGTCAATGAATTCACAGACAATCATAGAATATTCCTAATATTTGCCAAAATCTTTTCAATTTATGTTCAATATCTCTATTTCTCTATAACACATGAAAAACGTACAAATTTAGCAAAATAAATCAAGACATTTTTTATTCCAAAGCAACTATGGCTTCATCGTTTTATGCCATATATAGCTACATACTTGACATTAGTACATCAGCTGGCTGCAGAAAAACCAATGTCTTACTATATCAGCTATATCAGAAAATGAAATTATAGAGTGCATTGACAGACCATCCTAATTGTTAATTATGGGAATTTTATAACATCTCCAGCAGACAATTTTCTTGTCAAGTCGGTGAAATGTTTCTGCCCATAAGTTTAGAGGAATGAAGCACTGAGCGAGATGGTCAAGCCTGAGTGGTCAGCCAATGACTAAATAATGATATCCTTTAAACCTGTGAGATTACAATAAATGTCCTAATAGTTTGAATTTCCGCTGTGCTTTCTGACACAAAGGTATCAACTTGACATCTTATTTCTCTGTTAGTTTGGCTTTTTACTGTTAGGATATACTGCCGTCATAATACCCTCAAGGAAATATTCTTGAGCGCAGCATTGTACACTGGCCAACTTACCAACTCGTTTATACTGACCCACCAAACAAATGACCCACCGATAGAACAAACATACAGTGGATTAAACTTTCAGAATTTGTTGATGCCTACATTGTTCTGTCTGATCAAAGTTTGGTAAATACTTGAGGATGCAATAATCATTGTAATTTTAAAGTCTTTGCATACTATTAGATTATGTTATTAGTATAAAACATTCCTCTAACAAGCAGGGTTATATTTTAACAAGCTACCGATCATGTTCTTGGTACTAGTTTAAACATAAGGGCAAAATAAAAGATAGGAATTTACTGTGGGAAATCTGATGGATATTCTCCTAAATTGCATGTTAGCGTAAAGGTACATTTTAAATCATATATTTACTAGACCACACACTGACCAATCAGTAAACAGTGGAGACACCTGCATCATCTGACAATTTACAAGAATATCACTGTTTCAAGGTTTTTGTTCAGAACAGTCTAAATAAGACTTCTTCGACAATGAATCCATGACTCTGAGACATTAAGGTACCACAATGCCCCCCGCCTTGAAAAGAAGAAAAATTGTTTATACCGTAGTAGTCTTGTTTTTAAGGGTTTTTTTCTATTCAATTTTTTAGAATATGTATCCTTATGATATCCTTTGATGGTGTGAGATTATTAAAGAATGACCTGTGGTCAGCGGGACCGTCTTAAGTGTGACTGCTAATGGACACAGGTGTTAGTGACGGCACCATGACCAGATCATGTAACTATCATTATCTTTTGATGTCTCTTGCCGCCTGCGCGCGTCAACAGAATTCATTTGCATATCATTTACATATCAGTCCGCCTTATACCTTAATGGTCACTTGTGGTCAGCTCATAAAGAAACCTGTTACTTGATCTCCTTTTAAAGCACATACACATATTTTATTCATTCATTTCTTCTTGAGGCAGCATTCCTCATCCTGTTAGCTTACAGAGCAATTCTAGCCAACTTTACTTCATTTTAAATATTCATACCAATTGATACCTTTTTGTTAAGTAAGCAGAAAACTAAAATCTGCATTTATTTATCACATTTTGTGATACCTTGTGCATTGTTTTGGGTTTTATGAATATGTAATATTGTAGTGGACCTTTTTGAGAAATGTATAAATTTGTCAAATATTCAGTTATTCTTCAGAAGCACTTGTGTATTGTATGTGTAAGTCGTTTTCATTTATTGGCTAATGTCAAGACTTTCCAAGTTTTCTGTATTAAACTGGTTAAGGAATCAACAAAGTTTACAAGATAGAAACACTATAATCCACGAGAATACCTGTTATGTCTGCCTCTTTTTAGCAGGGTTCATTATGTCCACCACATTAAAATCATAACTATTTGCTATTTAATTTCTTTTAGGATACATAAAGTTTGCATAATACGGCATATGTTTTGCATTATTTAAATTAACAATGTGTTGCACTGAATATTGCATTGAGCCTTTCTTTGTTTCTTTGTAAGGTTTTACTTTCGCTGATTCCCCTCTAAAATTGTGTATGGCCAATTGATCATTGTATCAAGACTGTTGAAAACAGGATTCATTTTCAGCAATTCTTTGAAAGAGCTTATTTGGGTGGAATTAGGTAGGTAACTGTGTTATGTCTGAACTTGACACTCATACTCATTTTTAATTAGGTTCAAATTGTTTTATTTGTTATGAGTTATTAAAAGTTATGATTTCAATTTTTATAAAAAAAAATGGACACAGACTACAGATTAGATATCATAGTAAAATTGTATGACAAATGATGTGAACTTTTTAAATGTATTTTGAAATGAATAACACAATTTGGTTTTGAATATCATTATTTCTTAGCTTTTGAAAAGAATGCTATCTAAAAAATAAAAACTGTGTTATTTTAGAAAACTATTTACTATCCAAACACATGGTCAAAGGTACAATTTATAAAAGTTTTTCTTCACACTAAGTCTAATATACTAATTTGTTTTGACATTCTGAGTGAGTGATAATAAAAAGATAACACACTGGCACACAATACATTATTAACAAAAGAATCCTGAATAAAGCTGTTCTTTCATTCTAAGTCTGCAGTGATTTATAAGGCAATTACTGTACATGTGAGTTTAAAAGTTTTATTTTAAATTAAGATACAGAGTAACATGGAACTGTGCCAGCTCTTGGGAGAGACAAACAAAAAAGAACATAACAAAACAAAAGAGCTCTTTTTATTATTTAAGGCTATTTATAGAAACACTTAATGTACTTTATCTTAAGATGCCTTTTCAGCTTGACACAATTTCAAACTGATGATCATATAGTTCTAAAGTCTGACATATGGTAACCAAATATACGTTTTATAAATTTGTAAGATAAGATTTAAGCAAAAATTCTGAAATGTTTGATAAGATTTTTCAAAATGTTTAGTATCATGTTTTTATATCTACTCTTGTCTTCTTTGTTTATTTTTTATGGAGATTTAAGTTTTTCACCCTGTGACTATGAGTGGGATGTTGGGCTGGATGCCTTATGTACTTGGTTGTCACAGAGATAATAATTTAACATGCATGGTCACAGAAAGTCACTAAGTGGTTAAAATATTCTTACATACTGGGGCCCTATGGCTAATTGTAATATGTTCTGAGCTTAGTCGAGCTGTCTGAGCTTAGTCGAGCTGTCTGAGCTTAGTCGAGCTGTCTGAGCTTAGTCGAGCTGTCTGAGCTTAGTCTGAGCTTAGTCGAGCTGTCTGAGCTTAGTCGCGCTGTCTGAGCTTAGTCGTGCTGTCTGAGCTTAGTCGAGCTGTCTGAGCTTAGTCTTGCTGTCTGAGCTTAGTCGTGCTGTCTGAGCTTAGTCTTGCTGTCTGAGCTTAGTCGAGCTGTCTAACCTTAGCACTGGAGGAAGATTAATTTCCCAACATAGCAAAACACAGTAGTGTACTGTAGCAATTGCTGTATGAGTACACTGATGTTCTATAAGTGAAATAACCTTGAGCAAAGCATTAAACACCACGCCATCAACCATATTGATCAGCACCAAGTACACAATTATTTTATCAATCATTTTATTTAATTGTTCTATGTCATTTGGTTAACCTAAAGTTTTCATTACACTGACTGGAGTTATTATGGATAAGTAGAACACTGTCCAGAAACATTTGGATTTTCCATTGTGGAATAAACCTGTGGATAAGAGTAGTTTAAATATAGTTTGAGTTTACAAAGCATACAGTGTGACAGCTGTTTGTGATAGAATATCAAGTGATCTATGTCTTTTGTTTACAATTTTACAAAGTTCTGCTTTCCCTATCCTTTTCCTACCCATTCTTTTTCTTTATGTTCTGTGTGGCGTGTGATAAAAGATGTCTTGTTAAAAGTTGTCACCTTTGTGGCTGTCTTTAAAATCCACTTCCTGTCTTACCAAGCTACATGTTATTAAGTTGAAATGTTGGACATCGTTGTATCGTTGCTATGGAGGGCTTAAAAATACATATTGACACTATTGATTCCTTTTTCATATCTGTCGGCTTCTGCAAATTGAGTAAAAAAAAGGTCATTTATTATGGAAAGGTTTAACTTTATCTAAAACTAGAATAAACACATAACCTGCAGTTTTTAAAATATCTTAACTGTCCCATTCAGCTGATGAAAAAATATAAAATAAACACAGTAAATCGTACCATATGTATTGACTGACTTCATCAAAATGTACAGCTTTCAAGTTAAAAAAAATGGACAATTGATAAGCAGTGATTAAACACAAGAGATTTATTTAATCTACAGAGGAATTTGTTGTGTGGATGTTTTTAAAAAATGTAAAAGTTTTATAAGCTGGAATGGATTTAAACAATGCATTAAAATTATATTATTACAGAGCAAACACAGTTCACATTTTATGATGGTGCGCTTGTGGGGCTATCAAACTTTGAAGTACATTCTTGAGCACTGGTTAAAACACCAATTAATCGCTGTAGACAGAAATGATTTTGGCAAACCACTGTCTGGAAACTTGTCTGGTGATAACAAACTCATTCTTAAATATAATACAATTATTCTTCGCTTCATGTAAATAAGTCATTAGGTTTGTTTACTTTGACAGGAAGTTATTTTCTACTTATGTCCTGTCCCAATTTCCTCAGGAATATTCATGTTTATAGTGACTGAGGGGGGTCAATTGAAATTCAGGTATTAGAGGGAATGTGATGATGTATGCAAATACACACCTCATGTGGTCAAGTGCTGTTGGTGTTGTCACACTTGGGGGTATCAGGATTTAGTCACATTTGAAAAGCATGCCAAGTATGTCCACATGGAGCTAAAGTCTGTAGCTGGTGTGTCATTAGTAAAGGGTGAAAGAGGAGGGGTGAACAATAAGAGAGCACCTGACATGAAAAGTGAGGACTTTAATCCTCTTACAATCTTACACAGTAGAGGGACTTAACATTACAAAGGTGTTGTGGGTAATGACAATTAGGAGTGTAACAGGTGGAACTTCCCTTCTATTCCTAAACAGGCAACTTGAATGATTTTGCCTCATTTTTACTATACCAGTTAGCCTGGACCCCTAATCAGTTAAGTGGAGTGCACTATTACCGTCAGTGTCTAATTGGGTATGTGTTTAATTGATAATTGCCCATAATGATCATGAAGTAATTGACTGTTAAAACACATGGTTTTGCTCTCAAAATTTACAGGAACATCATTGGAACCATTATGTCTCTTATATAATGTTGTACAATCGATATATATGATGTTACACCTTATCTCTTCTGAGTGTTTTGCTTTTGTCAGCTGAAACAGAATTTGTGTACAGAAATCATTTCAGGTTAATTTTAAGCGGAAACAAAGGAATCCACCAATGTATGCAGCATTTGTTAATTGATTAGTCCTAAGGGTTTCATGTTTAATAACAATCTCTGGAGCAAATTTCTCTATTAAGAGAAGACTTCTTGTAACTTATGTTGGCTTGTCTGCTTACTCAGAACATGCATTCTTGCTAAGGTCAGTTTTTTTAAGAGTAGCAATGCTGTCTTTACTGACCACGGGAGGAACATTAACTTTCCAACATTACGGAACACTTCACATCTGAGTTGGACTAGTGTCAACTATTGTTAGAATACACCGCCATCATGTAAGTGAAATACCCTTAAGCATGATGTAAATCCCCATTCAATCAATCATACTCAAAACACATTTCATTTGCAGTCTAGAGTCTTTATATTGGCAATTGATAGTCTACCATAAGTGGTATTGTCAAATTAATTTTTTTCTCTTTTTTTGTTTATAGAAATCCTTTTTAAATTATTAACATGAAGTAACCACAACTTTTTATTACCTCTTTAATTGTCATTCAACCCTAGAATTGAGGTATTCTAATTTTTACATTTGTAACTTAAAGTTAAGCTAGCTAGAAGTTATCTCCCCTATTATGTATGTAAGTATTCTTCCATATCTACCTAATGGATAGATACATGTATATAGTTTGGTAGAGGTTTTCAGTTGTTCTGGGAATAGCTTCAGAACTAAACAAATGAAGTCAGTATTTCAGAACAGGTAGCAGTGTTGTGAGTGTAGTCTCCTGATTCTTGTTAGATACAACAGATAAGTTTAATTATGTGGCACTGACGTGAAATAATAGTTACCATTGACAATGTGTTTAACTATTTAGTGATAAGAAGTTCAACAGTTTTTGCAGGATTTGAATTAAGCTAAAATCTTATATTGTTTTTTTGACAGGTTGTTTATTTAACATGGAAATGTCACTAAATTTTTATCTTTTATTGTCTGGTTTTGATTGTTAATCACCTATCACCAACCCTTATTTCCATCGCTGTTTTTGCGGCGTGATACTTATAATTTAAATGTCAATGATCTGATAATATGTAACTATCACATTCATAGTTACATGTAGTTGGAGTTAACCAGATTCACCAAAGACTTCTGATTTCATACAGATTTTTTCATAAAATATTTCTGAACCGTTTGCCTTCTCTATTGATACTGACTAAATTAGATAATATTTTGTGGATACAATGGTATTTCATTAAAAAGCATACTGACTTAAAAGCCTTCAGATGTCACAAAGATGTCTGAAAGTTGCATGTATTATCTGGTCATGTAATATGGCTAGGCATTTTTTTTCTTTTTTTGGTGGGGTCAATCCTGAAACTGAATGGCTTTGGTTTTATATTTTATTTTAACTTCTAAAAGCTTTTAAGATCCTAAACAAAATGTCGCCAAGGAAAAAATGAAATAAGGAGATTGTGAGTATAATTATTTTGATCAGCGTTATAAGAATATGATTGATATCAGTCTAAAGTGATCAGGAAAAGCCTGTGTTGATTTTTGCTACGCCACATTACAGCACAGTAAGAGGCTCTTGCAACTAAAAGGCTATGTGGAAAGCACTAATACCATGGATGGAGAGAACAATTAAGAATAAAAATTGACGTAACATGGAATAAAATTAACAATGCATATCAATAATTGAAGCAGATGTCAGCTTAATTTGTGGAGAACTCTGAAGAAAATCAATTACCATCGTCTCACCATGACATCATCACCCTTCAAAACTCTCTGCCAAGATCTCCAACATTAAAGAACAGATATTTTCTTGCTTTCTTAAGTCGTGGAATGTCTGCTGATGCCATCTTGGGCGCCATACCATTGTGAAAAACTTTTCGCCATGGGGCATTTAACTGATTATCGTTAAGCTCTGCACGTCAAGCCTTATGAGTCAAGTCTTTGAAAATCTCTTCTACCTTTGTTAACTTTTCTTTAGAATGACTACATAGGGCCCGGGTGCTGCAGATGCCCAATCTCAACCCCTTGGGGCTGTTCTTTGAGAGTCATTTGTCACTGCTTGATTTCTGACAAGATGGATGTCCACCAGCAAATTGATTGCATGATCATTAATTTGAATTATTGATTGGATTCGATGCATACGGATTGCTATTAATTGGTATGAAATATCATCCAGTCACGAAATTAGTGCTCATTTTTTAAAGTGGTAAAAATTGATTTGGAGATATGGTTGTTAAGATCTGAATTGGATAACATTCATTTGGAATTATGAATGCCAGTACGATGTTATGTTACGTAACTTATGAAGAGTGTTGAAAGATTAAAAATGGCAAATTGCTGGAAAATAATTATGTAGTATTTAAGTCATCGAATGCTGCTCTTGGAAATTCTGTCTTCGTTCATTTGTAGTTGCTCTCCTATTTATTTCAATTTTCTCTGGTTCAATTTATTTGGCAAAAACTTTTTTTTACAAATATGGCGGCTTGAATTGCAAGAGCCAGAGATTCAGTCCCCTTTTATTATGTGGCTGAGCTGTTCTGTCATGTCACCGTTTTTGTGGCATTTGTCAACCCTTAGGGAAAGTCGCATTGTGGTAATTTACTAATTGATGTGCAGTTGGCTCTGGGGGTCACCCGGCATACCCCATGTTTCACTCGTGGATCTCCAGATTGCTTCAAATTGCGTAACATTGGAGCTAGCAGGAATCCATTTTTGCAAAGGAAATCAGTAAAGTGGTGGAATTATTTGCAAGGGAAGTCTTGACGGGTGTGTTGAGGTAGCGTGCCTGTCCTTCTTTCTTTATCAGGTTGTCTGTGTTAAACAGGCCACCGTTTAATGTAAATAATTAGAGATTATTCTTTAACCACAAATGTCTATCATTTTTAACAGCCGTCTGAAAGAGTGTTACATAACTTTACTTATTTGTTTTTTATATTAAAGAAGTTTTTTGTAATGAAAATTGATGTCTGTATGTTTGTAAGGTTTTTGCTTCTGAAGATGCTTAATTTATTTTGTTTTAAATAACAATGGAATTGAGGATTTCACAATTTTAAACTTTTAAATGTATGTTGTACATGTTTAATAAGACTTTTGTTCGGCTATCTTTGATCTCCATTACTGTTCAATTAGTTTTAAGCTGTTTGTATTTTCAGTATTACTTACAATTTGTAATCTGTAGTTTAGCCGACTCACTGACAACCAAAGCCTTGGTTTCGTTAGAGGTGAAACGGAACAGGACTAATGTCATAGCTGTCTGGAAAGATGCTCCGAAAACGATCTGGGCTTATTATTTATTTATTTGTTGTCACTCTGATAGTAAGGAATGGTGAAGAAGGAATGGCAGAGAAAATAAGATTAGTCTTCTCACAGAATAACCAGGATGGGATGGGGTAAAAAGAGGCTGCATTGAAAGTGGGCGCAGGGGTACTTTGGGGAAAAAAAAAAATACAACTCCAGTCTGTAATTTTTCAACTTAAAACTATTTCAACAATAACATTGAAATCAAACTGAAGATAAAAGACAGGGGGGAAAACCCAACAGCTTTGATGGAGAAATGACTCATAGCTTGTTTTCTTTCTTCTCTTTACAGAAGTACTAAATAGTGAGAATTGGACTCTGAAAGACTGCACACTATTGAAGATAAGCTTAATCTTGTTGTGAACAGCTCCTATATATGTAAGTATACTTAAGACTCCAGACTTATAACTCCCATTGATTGACCCTAACTGTTTTTTGGTAAAAGTTTCCTAATTTCATATGCATGTATATTGTAGTAAAAACAGTATGACAATTCCTTTTTTTGGGCTTCCTTGTAATCTAATATGTGGTAGTTGACCCCTTGAGTTTTCAACTGAATATTTAGATTGAATTTAAGGAATGCCTTTGGTTTGTTCTTTGAACCATTGTTTTGATATTGGGAAATAGCCATGTTATTTTGGGGTTAAGCCTAAAAGTTTTTAAAAAATAACAAACAATTTTCAGAACTGTTTTGAAACTGTAGTTCAAAAGCCCTATAATAACATTGCTGCATACATTATGGCTATTTGATATTTTGAAAGAGTCATTGGTTGTTGTTGAAAGTTTTTGTGTGACAGACAGGGACCATGAGCCTGTCCTGTGTATTAGAGAAGAGAGAATAACCATGCCTAATCATGTAAATCTGCTAACAATTTAATGACAAACATGATCTTGAAAGTCCCCAGAATATTAATACCGAGGCTGGAAAGCATTTAGTTGACGACTGTAGTAGATGTATATGGTGATAAAATATATTATATTTCCATTCAGTTAAAATTGCAGTAAATTCTTCTGTGTAAGAAAATCCAGAAAGATTTTGGGTTAGTTTTTAGGATATTTGCTGCAAGGATGCCTTGCTATTTGATACCCATGTCCTTGTCTGAATGACTGACTTGACAGCTGGTGTAATGTCCTCAGTCTATTGGGTGTTCTGGCTATGCAATTGTACATCTATGACTTTTACTTCATTTTACACAGTATGTTCCTGTTTTTATCTGTCAGTTCTCCATATTAGATGTAAGCTTTGTCCTTCATCGCTTATATTTATGGCTTTTTTTTCACAAATGGTTTATCAGAGTAACAGTTTTATAGATATTTGTAAAATGCAAAGAATAAACTGTTTTCTCTTTTTTTCTTTACAGTGTAAAAACATTAACTTAAATTCAAGATTGAAATTTTTTCAACATTTGTTTTGTTTATTAGTAACTTTTCTATTCAACTATTTTATTACTTTAGTTTGTCTCTTTGTGGACATATTCTCAATGCCCACATGTGCTGAATACATTATGCTTAGCAATGGTTATGGTATTTTCAGATTTTGTATACACCAACAAATCATATTTCTTGACATAAAAGGTCAAAAAGCTATCCTTGATAAAATTGAAAAACAGATTAATGATTATGACAGATTGGGCCCCTTTAAAAATACAAGGCTGAATCAATATCGTTTTAGATATTTGAAAACCCATGGCCATTTTTTCCAAAAAAATGTATACTATTCGTGATTTCAGATGAAAATTTGTTTAATTTAATTTTGTTTGTATGTGATATAAAACATGATGGAATTTGTTAGGCATACAACTGCTATGGTCACTTTTCTCTCTGCTCTGAAATAATCCAGACCTGATGATATGTAGATGGAGTGAAAGTCATCATATGAATGTATTAACCCTTATCAGAAAAACATGGATTCTTATACTTATTCATACCAAAAAAAAGGTTTACTTTTATATTGTAGAACATAACTGTCGTTTTGTAAACCTGATTTGTACATATTTGATGAAACGCAATCCAGATGTCATAGTTATTTGTACTATAGTAATCTTTTACTTGGTACATTGGTGAGTAACATACTTCAAAATGTACAATGGAAAAAAACATAAAACTTTAAAAAAAAATTAGTGTGATGACAGATTAAATTAATGCCATAAAATGTATAGATTGAGTCTTCCTGTTTTGTGATGATGATATTTCCTTTTTGGTAGCTGATTTATTGAAGTGTGAAGCCTTGTTCAAGGTGTATCAGTGAGATTAGCCAGTCTCCAACTTCTCCATGACATCAAAGGCTAGATCTGTGTAGCGTTATGTCCATTATGGTGTCAGTTAAAATATTGGTGTGGAAAAAGGGTGTTAAATTGTCTTGTCAGTGTGAATCTGAATTGAGAAGACGTAGAACTACAATAAATAATCTAATATTTTAAGGTTTTTCTCTATTTTCTATTTCAAAAATGCTCTGATTTGTTGTCACTTTACATGGTTGAAGCTCACACTTATTTGTTTGATTTGAGTAACAGTCAAATGTTTGCTCCCAAAAGTGGAACTGTGTTACCATTCTTCAGGAGACCCATTGATTCTGATTTTGTATTTGAATTATTAGAGTGTTTGTGAATATCATGATTTGACAGGCGAGTGCTTCTTGTGACCCAAGAGATGAACCTCAGGGAAGATGGGGTGCAATTTAATATAACCCAGCTGACGTTTATTATAGCCACTACAACCCTTAACAACCATACCTCACGTTTTCTTAACTTTTTCTGTTGTCTGTCTGCTAAAACATTAAGTATTAAGGTGATCTAGTCCACTGGGCATTTATAAATTCTTGGCTGTTTCTGGAAGTAATTGATGTTTTTCCAATTTTTCCTGGTTTCTGTCTGATAAAGAGTTAAAGTGTTGAAAATCTGCTGAAAGTCCAAGAGGCAGTTTGAATTCTTGCTGTTTCTGGCAGTAATTCTGTTGCCTCCATCAGTTACACATGGGAGATATATGACATGCTTGGCCTGGCTTCTTTCCCTCACCAGTGTTGACATCTCAAATATGGTCATGTAATAAGGGTGATAGAGAGCTGAGACTCTGGAAGAGTCAAACCACCCTTTCTCATCTGTCAATCTTCAGCTGGTACCCTTAAATCCACTCTTCATATGCCGTCAGATTTCCGCTTGATTGTGTAAGAACATGCAGCGTTATGAAGTCCGCTCCAGCCAAGGCTTTTATTCAGTTTCAATAAGGAGCCTGTTGGGTATGTGTACAATTTCGGGTCAGTTGTCTGGATACTGCACCCTCCAGCTGACTTTTAGATTATACACTATGGCACAGTGTTAGAGACCCTGCCAGACACAACCCTCTTTATCTGCCAATCTCTGCTCTTATGATCACTGACAGCATTTTGAAATGTTTGCTACAACTGACAGCTTAAAGTGCCCTGTCCATTAAAATATTAACCAGTTAAATATCAAAAGTGATTTGTGGCCTGGTCAATGTTTCCCCTTGATTTGGTGACAGTTCCGATAATATTGTAGTACTCATTTCTAATATCTGTCTCTGACAGTTGTGATAGTCCATGTTGGGAATTCATATATGATGTTTCTAAGTTAGATCTGAAAGCATAGGGATGCTAAAAATACTTCAGGACATATATGATATTTATAGCTAATCGTTTTCCAGACATAAATGTTTTTTTCTCCTAACTTTTGAAATACATAATTATTAACTGAGGTCTTTAATCCGAGAATGTTTAAAGAACAGATGATTATAAATATTGTCAGAGATGAATCGTGTGATAGTTCTGCAAAAAAAAAATATGGCAAGTCACTTAATGTAAAACCAGGTGTTGTGTTTTCTGATGTACCATTAAATATGTTTTACAAAAGGATTATAATCAAAGTGTTTCCAGTTTTTAATAAAAATATTGTCTTTGTTAAAGTTAATCTATACAATTCTTAAGTGATATTACATAAAGCTTTTCTTGCGTATATATAGACCATAGCTGTAGGAAAATTGAGACTTTTAGATGGTACACAATTTTTTTTCATGTGGTACAGACTTTGTTTTCTTTTGTGTGGTACAAGAAAAATATACGCTTTGTTAGCAAATGAAAATGCTCATTGTAGCTCTAACGGTTTTCTGTTAAGATTCCTAAATGAACATATATTTTTTAAATATCTTGGAAGTATCCTTAACAATATTTTGACAATTCCTTGTTCTTAGTTTGATACATTCACTGTGCCCTTTTGAACTAGGCTCAATGTACCTATGTCAATGTGTAGTATTTGTGGAGCCATCCCCATTCTTGATACCAGACAGATGTAACCCAATGTTCAACATTACACACTCTGTCCCATGTTTATTGCTCTATTGTCTATTGTATAATTGTTTAAGCTATGTCAGTATCCATTCCAGTTCTAGCCCATTAGTTTACTTAGACCTCTTAGCAATGCTGTTTTTCTAGATTTATTTATGTAGTATTGTTTTTGCTGATATACATTATGACACTTTGCAAAGCAGATAACAAGCACTGATTTTGTGCCAGAAAATTGTTTATGGTAAACCAGAGTTGTTATGAGATTTATCCCCTCACACATGTTACTTTGGGTAAATTTTTTGATTTTGTAGATGTATGTGCCTGCTATTGTTTCCTATTCATGTAAAAAATCTATAAGATAGAGAGCTGTTTTAAGGAAGAGAGTGTCTTTTCTAACCATAGTGGTGGTAATCCGGAGCTGTAGTCATATCTGTTATATGACTATTACAGGGTTATTTTTCTGAGATAACATGCTGTTGACGTAACTGATTCTGACATTCCAACATGTAATGGGGTTAATGTTGGGCGGTGAATCTAAAATTACAAATGTACCATACCAAATTTTTATCCTGACACTTTGGTCGTATTTTGGTACTACGGGTTAGGGTACTATATCTCTCATATTAAACTATTTTGGCTTTCAACGTGAATAATAAATATATAAAAAATATGTAATTTATTTTTTAAGCAAAGATTCATTACCTCTTTAAAAAAACATTTGGTCGAATTTCACGACGTTTATTTTATTCTGAGTTTACTCTATTAGTTTGTTACACAATATCAGTGACAGTTGCTCCCCAGGTTCTTGTTGTAAATAACAACTAGTGTAGCGGGCGGTTAGGAAGACCCTGCTGCTCTTGGGGCTATGGGGCAACAGGAAGACAATTTTTGATGTCTGTATTACGCTCTGTGTCATTGTCCTGTCTACATTGTTGCCTGTGGCATCAAGGGGGGTGGGGATGGGCCGGTGGGAGGCGGAGGAGGTCCAAAGTCAGGCATGCTGTCATTATGAGTGAGAATGGCATTAAGCCCTAATCAAACAATGCAAATTTTAAAAAAATTAAATAAAATTAGAACCAGTAATGTGTCTTAATGTCTATTGAATCTTAGTTACACTGCTTATGTGGTTCAATTTATGGACGTTATTAACAAAATTCACTGCAGATTGTAGCACCATTATCAAACTCAATGATCTATGTATTTGCACCATTGCTATACTTGGGGAGTTAAGTAGGGTTTATGTGGGTTTACATTTAGAAGAGGAAGTCTGTTCCCAAAGAGAGTATTCTATACTTACCACATTGAGTCACAACTAACTATTAATACCCATGTACTATTATATAACCCATACATAGCACTTCTGACAATAGATCATCTCGTGTTTGACTTTGTCCCTACAAACAAAAAACATTAGCGAGCACCACCTATTCCTAGCCCAATCACTGAGTTAAAGGACTATTGGTTTGTTTTATTGTCTTACAATGTAATTAAACATTTAACTCACCTTGTGATGGGGATCAGCGGGAGCCAACCTGGGACTGAATACAGGCTCCAGATTCCAAATCTATTTTTAGATTTTTTTTTTTTTTTACGTGAGGAAATCAAGTAAGGTGTGTAAAGCAGAGAAGTATATAATATCAAACAACTCTTTTGCTTAATGGCACAAAAAAGTGCACTCAAGAAAATTACTTGTATGAATGTATTGTGATTG